>JAMAKP010000102.1:7326-67159 GCA_023628455.1 Chaetomiaceae sp. B2702 | reverse complement strand
GGAGCGATTGGGCAGGAATGGGTTGCATCAAACGGCTTAGGACGGGGGGTTATGGAGTGCACTGCGGCATACTAATCATCATCATTCAGCATGGATGGGTCAGGCGTATGGGTGTGTGTTTTTTCCGGTTTCGAGTTTTCATCTTATCTCGATATTGACCAAATCTCGCAAATCGTTAGTTTTTTTTGGGTGGTTAGGGAAGGGGGAAGGAAGGGGGTTTCGTCATTTGTTTCAACCGTGCCATACCAAGCATTGATGCAGAACATGGGTAGGTAGCCGCAACACCATAATCCGACGTTGTTCTTGGTTTTGGAACACATGAGATTGCTCCGGATGTCGACGTCGACCTTCATCCAACCGTCAGTCAACAGGTATCCTGATCCTCAACTCGCAATATACAAAAGGGTCTGCTCCGCTCTTGCTACGTTAGCGCCTCCTTAGGCAGCATGCATCAACCGCTGCATCTGCGTCCTTCGCCCCCCACCCAGGGCTTTGTCTCTCCAAGCATCCCCCCAGAACTCAACCCGCTATGCACCCCTGTCCAGATCCAGACTGTGCTGCCCACCCGCCGCTTCCATATTATCCAACCCCATTCCAAGTCTCCCTTTTGACACCCCTCCTCCTCCTCCCCTACCTAACCTCCAATCCATTCCCACCGCCACCGCCACCACTACCCACCCCAGCCCCGGCATTAGCGGCGACAGTGCTGGTAATCCCGATCCCCTCCTCCGGCACACATAGCCCCCCGAGCCTTTCGTCCAGCCACCGCGCAAGCTCTTCCACCTGCCGCCGCATCAGAGACACGCTACTGCCCGAGACTGTCGCGGCGCTGGCTGTGGAGGCGGCGCCCGTGGTGTGGGCGGTGTGGGTGGAGAGGATGGAGGCCTGCGAGGGTGAGCCTTGGACCAGGGGCGGTGGGGAGTTGGGGGTTGTGAGGTGCTGTGTTGGGTTCGCGGTTGCTGCGGGCGGGGTGGTTATTGTTGGTATTTGGGAGGGTGGCGGGGTTGATGGTCGTGGCGTCGTGGTGGTGGTGGTGGTGGTGGACGGGTCGGTCGCCGCGGCGGCGGTTTGCTCGGTCGCGAAGGGTGTTGTTGCGTCGGCGGGTTGGTCTTGCGCTGGTGTTGGTGTTGGTGTTGGTGCTGGTGCTGGTGCTGGTGCTGGTGCTGGTGTTGGTGTCGTCATCGGCGCCGGGCTGCGGCTGAGTCGGGTGACGTGCGGAGCGGGGGGGGTCGGCGTGAGTCTCCCTCCCCCTGCTGCGGCCTCCGTGCCGCCCATGCAGATAAAGAGCATCCCGCAGCGCAGGCGGCGGATGACGAAGACGGCGCCGCTGTCGAGCTGCACGGTGACGGTTGGCTGGGAGTTCTTGCCGCTCTTCCGGGTTCGGACGGTGCTGCCTGTTGGGGTTGGGGCGTTCGCGGGCTCTGGAGCGGTCGGTGCCGCATTGGATGGGCCTTGGAGTGCCCACAGTGAGGCGGCAACGGCGGCCTGACGGCGGAGGGCGGTTGCGGGCAGGTTACTGGCGTGGGCTAGCAAGCTTCCGGCGGGGGTGGTCAACATGGCCGAGTGGATGTGCGGGGAGAGATTGGCGCGCAGGAACGAGGTAACGCGCTTCGTTAGGAGCAGCGGAGGCGGTGGAGGCATTTGCATTATTCGCGACATGGTGAGTGTGGTGCTGGCGAGAGCAGTGTATCCAGAAGTCGGAGATGTCGATGCGGTTGATGGGACGGAGTTGGAGCTGGAACTTGGAAGCGCTGTGAGCTGAGGTCCGTGTGGGGTAGGCTGCCATGGTGGGGCGAACGTCCGGCTAGCTATCGATAAGGAGACGCTAAAGTAGGTAGCGTCCCAGTAGTGCAGCACGGACCATATACACTGGCTTGTCGATAAGTGGGGGCCACCCCCAGAGGATGAGGACTGGATGTTCCGAATGATCCTTCCTGAAAAGTACCCTTTTGAAGACTTTCCCAAAAGGCATGGACGGCATGGATACATTACGCAATTCTCATTCGTTTTCCATTGTTCTAAATGCTCCACGTGACGGTTGACGGGATAACACGCCCACTTCTTCTCGATGGTACATACGTTCAGATATGCATCTGTGTTTATATACAGTTAATCTTCATCATTTTCCACTTTATCTGTGCTCGGCCTCTCAACGATTACTATAATTGTCAACAATCCTCCCAAGGCCCTCGCAGTTTACTAGCCTCTCGAGTGCTGACCTACCCGCCGAAACCGGAATGAAGCCAGCGCTCAAGTACGGAGTAGTCGCCTTGACAATCATGATTCGTCACGCCTCGATATACGAAGCGAAGTGAAAGCAAGCCTTCGGATATCCGAAGCAGTGCTGCAACCTGCCCGCAGCCCGCTCTCCGAGGCCGGAACTCGTGTGTGAGAGCTTATGATTTTGTTCATCAGAGCATCTGCATAAAGAGCGCCTCCTGCACGCTCTTATTAAGCTGCTGCGGCATATTCAGTCGATCACATAATCGGTCGTCATGGTGTCTCGACAATGCTAACAGACTGACTTGCATACATACACCCAATAGCTGCCTTGAGTAGAAAATATAAACATTTCAACTTTTGCACCTCTATTGCGCTGCCCTTTAACTCCAAGACAAACCACCCACACATAGACAGTATTACGACCAAGACTGAATGCATAAAACATGCATCTTTTCATGCTCCTCTCCTTTCTTATTGTTCCGCTTATATCCGCCGCCCCAACCGTATCTCCCTCTCCGTCTTCTGTCATCAGGCTCAAGAAAGTCACTCCGTCTTACTGGCGCGCCACCTTTTCGGACCCGCCCTTTAACATCCAAGGCGACGCCTTCTTCCGAGAGTTCTATGCGCTCGTTGACAAGATCACAGGCGACAAGGATGTCAAGGTCGTCGTCTTCGACTCCAGCTCCGATACTTTCTTCTCGAACCACGTCGACCTCGTCAACCCCCTAGACCCCGACCTATGGCCCGGAAATCCCCGCTACTGGGACAGCATTACCCGTCTCGCGACGGCGCCCGTGCTCACCGTCGCGGCCATCAGGGGTATCGCTGCCAATGCCGGCGCTGAAATTGCAGCTGTCTTGGACGTCCGGTTTGGGAGCAAGGAGAAGGCTATTCTCGCACAGATGGAGGTTGGCTTCGGTGGGTTTCTGACGGTGATTTTTACGTTCATGAGTTGGGTCGAGAAAGCTAATGCCGGGGATAAATTATAGGCGCTAATCCAGGCGGGGGAGGCATTGAGATGCTTGCTCGTCTCGCTGGTAGAAGCCGGGCACTGGAGGTTGTGCTCGGAGCAGATCGTATCGATGCTGATACGGCTGCTCTGTACGGATGTACGTCGTGGCCTTTTTTGTGTTCATTTGGATTCGAGGGAAGGGGTCCTTTAACTAACAAAACATAAGGGATCAACCGCGCAATTCCCGACGCTCACTTCGAGAAGTTCGTTGATAAATTCGCCCGCCGGGTGGCCGGCTGGGACCACTTCGCCATAGCGGCAGCCAAGAAGCTCATCAACGACCGCACCGGCTTCCCTACGGCGACCCAGCAACAGGAGAGCTTCAACTCGTTCTTGGCCGACGTTGCCCAGGGTTCCGTTGCCGCGCGCCTGAAAGCCATGGCCGCCGCCGGGATGCAGTCGAGCCTAAAATTCGAGAAGCACTTTAGTGAAGAGGAGTTGAAGTTTGTCGGTGACGGACCGTGGACTGCTTAGCATGACCGTTGACTTTATGTTATAATGAGCAGTCCCCCGCTTCGCCACGCAGACATTTGACAACGAGACGAACAAGTCGTTGGAAATGAATATGATATCAAGGATATGAATTAGTTTAATTATACGTTACAATCATGTAAACGGTGTGAAACGGAACCGAGTTGGTCCATTGCTGCTAAGGCACTACGTGATAGATGTCAGCTGTATGTAGCCTCTTTTGTCCGTTTGAGAAGTGCCGGACTTTCAAAGAAAAGAGAGGAGAAACCTGGAGTGCAGTTGCACCATCCTTTGCCGTCCGGAGGGATAGCCTAGCGGTAAAATGTCCGATGACGATGGACCAACCATCATCTCGTCCACTAGATATTCATGCTTGTATACGTTGCTACGGTTGGACCTAAATATGCAATGAAGAGGCTCAGAGCTAATGTCACTATGATATGTTGACTCGATCATTCGACAGTCAGGAAGGCATAAAGAGCAAAACAGCAGACATGAATGATATGAAAAACTGCCTCTCAAACAACAAAAACATCGTCATCTACCTGCATGGCCTCTTCTTCCTCCTGCGCCTCCCGCCGCCGTTTCTTGAATCTCGCCTGATTCTGCTGCCGAAACCAGATGTCATCAAAGACATCCCGATACATTCGTCCATCTTCGGTGTGTGCGGCCCATATCTCGAAACCTTTCCAAGCAATATCCAACACGTCGCTCGGCCACCACTCGTCGTTGCGGTTCAGCCGCAACAGCAACGTTACCAGCTCCTTAAGACCTGCCGTATAGTTGAACAACGGCTTGAAGACTTCATCAACATTGACGCCTTCGTAGCAGTCATGATCACAGCAGCTGGGCTCTACCACATCGTTGCTGGTGAGATGGACACACCCGCAGTCGGGACACTCCTCTGCCGGCGGCAGCTCCCGGCCGCACATCATGCGGTAGAGCATCGTCCCAACCGCAAAGAGCTCACTGCCTTGGGTGTACGGACGTTGTGACTACCGTTCCGTTAGCCCTCACACATCTTATTTCGTAATATATCATGAGAGAGTGAGAGAGAGAAAGAGAGAAACCTTACCACCTCGACCCCATACCCTTCCCTCTTCCACCTGCCCAACCGCTCCCTCAACACCCCCAACCCAACCCCATCCTCCCGCTCCATCGCCACAACCGGCGTCTCTCTCGACCCCGCCACCCCTCCCGAGACAAAACACCGCCCAAACCCCCCCACCTTCACCATCCCATACGTCTCGACCCCCCTCGGACGCAGCAGAAACACATTCTCGGCCCTCAAATCCCGATGCAAGACAGGCCACCAATCCTCCTCCTCTTTTTCCTTTCCTCCGCCATACCCACCCCGCCTCGTCACGCCCCTCACCCGCCTCCCCCTCCCGCCGCTCAGCACGCCCAGCCCCGTCCTGGGCTCGCCCGCCGCGAGCGGGGCGACAGAGTACGTGTCGCGGATCCCCTGGTGCAGCCACTGCAG
Source organism: Chaetomiaceae sp. B2702 (assembly GCA_023628455.1). Lineage (NCBI taxonomy): Eukaryota > Fungi > Ascomycota > Sordariomycetes > Sordariales > Chaetomiaceae > Chaetomiaceae sp. B2702. Next base: position 61,970 of record JAMAKP010000102.1, on the reverse strand, counting down.
GGCGCGGAGGAGGCCGAGCGCGACGTGCCAGACAAAGGACTCTGGGAGGAAGCCGCCGTGCTCGGTGTGCGGGGAAGGGCGTGGGTTGGGGTGGTCCGGGCTGGAGGAGTCGGCGAGGAGGGATTGCAGGGTGCCTGCGGTGGGGTAGTCCCAGAGGAGCATTCTCCTTTTTTGGGCGGTGGGGTTGTCCGGGTGTAGCGGCGTGGAGACCAGCTCGTCGTGGATGGAGATCAGGTTCTCGTGGTTGAGGAGCTGGGCTGCGGGGCGGGCTGCTCCGTGGCGGATTAGCTCGGTTAGTTGGGCGTGGTCGTGGTCGTGGTCGGGGTTGTTGTTGTTGTTGGCTGTCGGGGTAGGAGTGTCGGTTTCCAAAGGCCGGGCGAGGAGGGTCTCGCCGTCTGTGGTGCGGCGGACGAGGAAGAGCCCGCCGTCGAGGGGTTTGTAGAGGGAGTAGGAGGGCTTGGGGGAGTTGGGTGCTGCGGCCATGGTGGTTGTGAGGTCGATATGTCACGCGTGGTGGGCGGAGTGTTTGTGTCAAGAGGTCTAAACTCTAAAGTGCGAAGCCGAAGTAGAAGTGTCAGCGAGCCAAGGGATGTGAGAGCTTGCTGGTGCAGGAATGTTGCGCCCTTGCGTGGTTGTCTTTGTTCCGTTGGGGAGCATTCCTGATCCGGGCCCTGCCCTTGCTACGCCACGACGTCTCGCAAGTCTTTATTCCTCCGCTAGCAAATCTCTTGAAAGCTCATCGGCAAGATATGAAGCTCCAACCACGCTGCCAACAAAGGGCCTCCTCCACGGCGAAGGCACCGGCCGCTTTCGGGCTGGCCATTGTTGCGGAACCAAGATCTGGGGTCAACTTCAATCTGCAGTAGATTTTAAACGCCGAGTGTAAGAGGACCGTGGTCCCCGACAAAGTGGCGCATCGTCACAAGCGATATAGCAATCCTAATCCGAAGATACAGCATGGATTGACTGAGATAAAGCAGAATGAAATTTGCCCTCACATTCATACTCCAACGAGCTCTCTCATACAACTCGCCCACTATTCCTTGATCATTCTTGCCCTCTTGACATATCCAGACGCAGCTATTTTGGCTCGCAATTCTCCGACAACTCCACAATCCACTTCAACCTCTCCCACCAGTATCTTCGCTTCTCGAGTCTGGCCAACAGTGGGCTCTCTATCCTCACCGACATGACACCATGCCGTAGCAACGCCCGCCTTATCAAAAAGTACATCCCGCGCCAATCGAGATCAGGGTCAACCCACCGCGGTAAGGCGAATCCCATCTCAAACGGCGGGGTGAACCGTCTGCGCCAGAAACGCTGCGGCAGGCGGGCGAGCTGCGAGACGTACGCCATCGGCCTTGAAGCGAGACGGAGGTTGGCGAGATCAGGGGTTGGCGTGTATGCGACGATAGCCTGCAGGATCTCTTCAGGGAGGGTGGCGAAGATTTCTGCTGTGCTCGACCCGCCGAGGGGCTCCAACTCGGACGAGTGTAGACCCAGCCCAGAGAGGGAGATACGCTGGCAAACCGTTGGGAGGCGGTCCAGTCCCAGCTCGGCCGCCAGCCCATCGAAGCTGTCGAGTTGCTGCATGCTCACCCGGCGGCAGTTCCTCCCCCAGAGGGTCATTTTTCTCGTCCATTCCCCTGGTTGCTGGAGTCCTCTTGAGGCGGGTAAGGAGTCATGGGAACCACAGTGGAGAGAAATCAGGGACTTGCACCAGGCCGTTGCACAAACGGTGGGGTTTGCGACGCGGCAGGCGACGAGATCCCAGCAGTCGGCGTGAACACGAAAAGTCCAGGTTCCAGTGGCCTTGTTGTAGGCTGAGCAGCCTACGGTGTCGCGTTCCGAATGTGCCTTCTTGGTATCAGATGATGTCTTCGTTCTTTTGCCCACTCGGCGTGGGAGAGCACGTCCTGGCTTGCCAATGACGGCCGTACTACTTGCTGTTTTCTCCTGCTCGGCGGAGTTGCCTTGCAAGGCAATTTCCACAAACAAGGCTGGCCGCGGATTTAGTGATTGATTGTAGCGCAGGATTTCGCTGTCGAGGCGACATAGCCAGCACATACGGTCTGGCACGAGAAGTTCTGAAAACGGCATGGGGGAGGCCATTCTGAGGAAGGAAAATGCAGTGTACTAAAGATGGTCACAGCTGCGCTGCGGGACAGATCATATAAGCTATGGCATTCCTATCACGCCAGCCGCATGCCCATTGAACCAACCTGCCGAGCAGCCAGCGATGGACAGCCCAAACAACCCCTTCATCATGTGCCGTCATCACTTGAAGCCCAGGGGCTAGCCGCGAGCGCCAAGTCGATGCTGCCGTGACGACAACCATCTCCAGCCCACCATGAAACGATGAAACATGCTGTTGGCCGAAAGCTGAACGTTTGGTGCCCCGGACAGAGTGCAAGCAAATTGCAGACTGCCGAGCATGGTCAGCAGCCAGCACTCAGAACACCGATCGATGTGTAGTGCCAACCAACTGCCCCGTGATGCGAGCATCCAGCTTGCTGCAGCCCACGAGCCCACAGCAGTGCCGTCACGGAAAGCGCGCAACGGGCCGCTTCCAACCGCCGTCCCAACTTTGGCGTAGCGCGTGTGGCGACACTACATTGGCTCTCCCGATTCGCCAGCCCGACCCGACGGTGCGGAACCGTGCTATCTGCGCCGTGTAGCTGAGGAAGGTCAGCGGTTAAGTAGGGGGGGGAGACTAAGGGAACGGTGAGGCTGCGCCGCCCGCTATGCCCCGGCCAGGACGATTTCCGTATGCAGGTTGGAGGTGCGGTTGCCGAAGATGGGAGTCGTTGGTTCAGGTTGAAACAAACGTGTTGGTCAATGACGGTGGAGGATGGTGCAATTGTGCAATTGTGTACGATTGTGGGTATTATCTGCCTTTTTAGTGATTTTTTTTAGAAAGAAAGAAAGAAAGACAGAGAAACGTAATTTTATTGATAAAACGAAGAAAAATGAACCTGCATCCCAAACGACTTACACACGATGTGCACGGAAATCGGGGTTAGGGTATGTATGTATGTACAGTACGAAGAGCAACGGCCCAATCACGCTAGTTATCTTCCTACACAGTATTTGCATTTACTAACTTTTATTCCCAACCCCTTCGCAAAGCAAAGAATACATACATACATGGAGCATCGAGCCATCCTACATCCGATGTTGACCGCGCGCGCGGAGGTGTGTCCCAGCGCCGGGTGTAACCCCATCTTCCGCACCTCCCGCACCACCACGCACGATCGACAGCCCCCTGCCGTAACCTCCGTCAACACAGCCACCCCCCATTCCGCACCAGATTCGCGCGTTCCGGTCTTCACTCATACCCCAAAATAAAATAGAAAACTGGAAAATGCCCGAAGTGAAACTTCCCAGTTTTTTTCTCGGCTTTCCCGGGCATGCTGCTTCGGATTGTGTTGTGTTTCACTGGCTTTTTCCTCATGGGGAGGAGGGGGGGGGGGGGGGGGGGGGGCGAAGACATAAATATCCTCTCGCTCGCTCCTCTCCGGCCCAGACCCCTCTGTTGGTGGGATCCCGCCTCTCCTTGAGATAATAGTAGAGGGGGAGAAGACGACTGTTGGTCACGCATATATATAGCGTGAGTGAGCATGTGTATTTATGTCATAGGCATTTTGCAATGTTCTTGTTCTATGTATTTGTCCGCGTATATACTATGCTCTACTGTATGTACTCTAGCCATATCTTCCAGCCAATGTCCGACTGCCAGCAGAGTGCCTCCTTCTCCCTGCTTGTGGGGATCTTTCTCCCAGTGTCAGTGGCATTGGTGGTGGCGAGCCAGTGTCATGTTTTGCTCGCCGCCGCCGTGCCCAAGGAACCCGGTTCCGTATCAAAACGCCAACAGTCCTCAATACGCCAATGGGTAAATTTGTCATATTCTCCCCTCTTCAACACAGCCAAAAGGGAACCCAAAGAAACAAAAGTAAAAAGGTTTGGTTACAAGCCATGCAAACCGTCTCTGGGAGATGCCTGCCTTCTTGCTCCAATACCGGGCTTATCTGTGTGATGTTGTCTCGAAAACCGTATCTTCGCAGGTGGTGGTGCTCGAGTGATGAAAGAAACTTTGCCGCCAGGGAAGTCCTTGGGCGGCCTGTGACGAGGGCGTGTGGTGGACATCTGCGTATCGTGCAAATCTCATTCCGTCGTGACATTTACATTTAGGCAAAGGCGCCGACAATCGACATGGCCATTGCTATAAGACAAGTCAGTTTCTGTTATGTTCTGTTGCAGACTGCAACAGAGGAGCGAAAGTGCCTTACCTCCGAGAAGAACGAAAATGAACGCCGTGACGCGATCCTTCTTAGTCAATGTCCGGTTGGCTTCCTCGGACAAAAAGTCCTCCGCCAAAAGGTCGACAAGAGCAGCGTAGAGCAGGAGACCAGACGAGCTAAAAACACTGTCAGCTTGACCCCAACATTGCCTGGTTCCGTCCAGGGCCCCACTCACATGGCATTGAACACGCCCACAATGATCAGCCCAAACGCGCTGTTGGGATCGTACGAGTCCTTGACGATAAGCCCAATAGCCTGCCCGATTGGCGCAGTCGTTCCAAACGCGACGACCAAGACCCATGGGCGCAAGCTGCCGCGGGGATACGGAACAGCAGCGATGCGGGAACCCAAACCGAGACCCTCAAACATCTGATGGAAGAGAATGGCGACCAGGAGGATGATGAACCCCTCGACGGTAATGCTGACCGTCATGCCGACAAAGACCGAATGGAACAGGATACCGCCCTCGAGAAGGGTGATGTTCATCGACATCCTGCGGAACACGGCCGGGTCGACGGGTTGGCCCGTTTCAACATCAATGTACGGCGAGTCGACCAACGATACCTCGGAAATCATGGTTTGGCGCTTGGCCGACATGTCGCTCTGCTGCTGTGGGCCCATGGACTTGATCATGTTCATCATCTCAAGCCTCTGGCGGACGTATTGCTCGTAGAAGACAATGAACCAGGGCGGCATTTCGGACCGAGCGGCGAGCTCATTGGCATCGTCGTCATACGGGTTCTCCGGCTGGTAATTACGCATCTTCTCCTCGTACATCTTATGGGCGATCTTCTTCTCGTACTCGATGTCCTCGATCTCAAAGTCGGTGGCGCTCGTGTACCGCGGGGGCCGCGTAGGCGGAACACCGCGGTTTGCCGGAACAGGAGGAGGGGGCGGAGGATGGCTGTGTGTCTCGAACCCCATGGGCCCGCCGTGAGAGTGAGAGTGGCCACCCATCTTGTTGTTGAGGTACATCTCGACGACAAAGAGACAGAACATGGAGCCCATCATGATGACACCGGGCATGGCCGGGTATTGGTCAGTGAACAGATCAGGAAGGCATGGATCCGTCAGGCTGCCAAATGCTGTTGGGAGCAGCTATTCTCCCTTGTCAGTTGTCTATCGTCTCTTCTGGTGGATTATGGGGGAGGGGGAGGGGGTTCTTACATGGACGAAGGCGGTGGCAATCAAGACACCAGTACCAAAGTGTTTGCAGATGAAGAAAGCCTTTGCTGGCACCTTGACCCATTTTACCTTTTTTGCGACGACCGGGAAACCAGCCCCGAAAATGGAAGCTGCCAGGACCAAGACTTTAAAACTGTCAGCAGATAACTTGACTGAAGTAAGAAATGATGTCGCGACTTACACAAGGCCGCAACATGGAGACCAAGATCGTACTCGCCGGCCTCCTGGCCGCTCCCACACACCGGCTTTCCTCCCACGGGATCCATCACAGAAATCGGGACTGTTGTATTTTCGGCCATTGTGTGACGCTTAAGCAGTTTCCGAGTTGAATTGGTGTGTTCAGGGGCGAAACAGCTCTAGGCCTCTCGCCTAGAAAAAAAGAGAGAAAACAAAAAGATCTCTCAACAAGAAAGTAACACCAGCGAAGCTGCCCCGCAGCTTCGATCAGAAGAAAAGAAGAAAATGAAAAAAGGGAAATCACGGTATGGGCCCAAGTGTCCCAACCATGCAGGGGCGGTGGAGGGGCAGAAGGGGGAGAGAAAGGAAGAGGAAAGAAGATCAAAACAAACGGAAAGAAAGAAGAAAAAAAGAAGTCCTCCAGAGGACCGATCAGAGAGCCAAAAGAGCCAAGAGCGCAAAGCCTGGACGTTCCGTAGTCTTTCTTTACATAGTATGCGAAATGCCTTAGCGTCGATCAACAGACCGGGGCCAGCAACATCTGCCGCGAGTCGTGTTCTGTGGACGACAGGGGCAACTCAGTCACAGGACAACCAGCAAGAGCCCGGCAAACGAAGGCCAACAGTCAGCGAGATTCCTTGTATACCATGTCCTCTGAGGTTGAACTTCGGTGTCTTGCAATCAAAGCTCAGACGTCCTCGAGGCTCTTCTCTCGCCCGTGATGTTTTAGGCCGGGATTGTTGATGGTGAGCGTTTCCCCACGTCCAAACAGCGCGTGTGTTGACACCACCTCGCCCCTCATGGAGTTTGACTAGCCTGTTGTAGGGATCTCGGTCACGAAACCAAAACGGCGTCACACGCCCCCACTTACGCTCGCGCACACCAGGGTCGAAGAGACGACAAGGACAGAGAGCCCTTCAGGGAGCCGCTATCAGCCGCTGCTGTCAACTTGGGCCAGACTCCGGCAAAGAGGTGGCGGGTAAGAAATGACCCCTGTCGAACGGCGAATCTACAGTACTATGTATGTACAGTATGTACGGTACATACAGCGCAGAGCGTCAGTGAGATGTGAAACGGATCCACCTCGCTGGTGCGCCTCGGAAGCTTCTCCCGGTCGTCCACTCGGGGATTTTTTGGCGGACGGCGGGTCCCATCGTCTCGGCGTCGTTGGCTGTCAACGGCGTTGTTCATGCAATGAACCTCATCGGCTGCAGAGGTGCGAGGTTTTCTTTGCTGATGCCCCTCCCATCACTGAGCGTCGCTGAGCGGAGATGGCTGTTGTGCGAACTTGGCATCCGGCAGAACTTGCCCTGACGGCCAAAGATTGGGGCAAGAAATGGCGATGAACAGGGACCCATGGCAGGGGCCGCATGCAGGAGCGCGGACAGGGGTTGCATCCGTGTGTGGGGTGACGGCTTGGCTGAAGATCCAGCGACTTTCTTTGGATGCGAGCATGCAACAACCACTCTCTGCCACTGAACAGAAGCCGAGTAAGGTGGAATACCCAGCTCTGGCCGAGAAGGGTGCTCTACAACACTACAGGGGCATAAAACCTCAGGCCGCTCGGCATCCAAGATCGATCTGCATCTCGGTCCGTCCGCAAGCCTTATCGCTGCACACCTGTAACTCTTGGCATCTGGTTTGGGGCAGATCTCGCAGGATGGTGCAGCAGACAACGTTCGGGGTCACCGGCTGCCGTCTGGTCGAAACATGTTGGTGGCCAATAGCCGGAGCGCTTCACGGATCTGATCGGTATCTGACCGCGGGCAGCTTTGTGCTTGATGTCTTTTCCATGCATGGAAGCTTCCCAATCAGAGCCCTCCTGCTGCACATGGTTTAGCTTGCAACCCCCTGTGCCGCCCGGTATTGGGCGCGATGCCACAACACTGTTGGTGCGTAGTTACATAGTATGGCGCGTCTGGGGCCGGAAGCACGCAGCGGCATCTCACCAAACATTGTGTTTCTTCCATTGCCCAGATGCCTTGGCAGTGGCTATGCCCCATGTATGGACGAACGCTAGTTGAGGCGGGTGGGGAGAGGGCGTCGGGCATTGTGCTCCCAAGCTGCTTGGTAACAGTAGCGCTGTGTCAGTGGGCAACAGGGCATTGGTGAGAGTTCTCTACCTAATGAGGTAGAGTGTAGAGGTCCAGACCGTGCACGCTTGGCTGTTGTCGGTCTGGCCTGATGCCAAGACCTGATTTGGAATTCGTCGGACAGGCAGCTTGGGGCTCTGGAGAGAAACGCATTGTCTGTCGCAGCCCGGATCGACGGTGCGAGCCGGTTGTGCTCCTTCCATACGTACAGTACCCTAGAGAGTCTACGTATGTGAACCAACCTCGGCAAGTCATAGTGTAAGCTGTTCTTGGGCCTGTCACCCAAGGCTTGAAATGGAAATGGCTGGCTGGCCGGTCGCTGTTTGTCCCATTTCATACATCTTGAATCGGCGAATAGAGATGGACGACGTTGGAGGCCATGCTGCTTTGTGCCCTTCGGTTTGATACAAAATGTCGGGGGATATTCCGTTCCGTCAATAATGTGTTCAGCTGAAGCTTACCGATCGTGTTGTTCGCTGGTTTTGGAGGTAAAAAGTGCGCAAGCCACTTGCCAATCAGAAACAAACCATCGCATCATATCGAACGAACCATGGCCGTTCAAGTAACTGTGGGAGAGGGCAACATGAGTAGATTTTTGGAGGAGATAGCGGAGGGAGAGCGGAATGCTTCAGAGAAGAGAGACTTGAGTGGAGCAGAATGTGGGGTTACCACTGTGCAATATGTACCTGAGTTCTGCACGTGCCGGCCGGCCCGCACGAGCTCCCTGAATGGTGGGCTGATTTTCCGGCCAATTTTCTCGGGAGCTCAAACCTCTAAATTCTCCGAGCTCGTCCGATGTGAGCTCACGAACGAGAGAGCTGCCAACAACAAACCGCCATCATCGGCGCAAGCCACCACGATGGCCTTTTTCCAGCTCGGCCTACGCAGGGCCGCCGCACACCTATCGCGTGTGCCGGTTGCATGCGGCCCGTGCCTACGACCGCAGATCCCGGCCCCTCCGTCTCGGGTTCTGCAGCTTGCGAGAGCTGCCCGAAGCTATGCCTCGACCACCACCGTCGAGTCCAAAACGCCGCTCGAATCGTTGACCAGCAACATCGCGAAGGCTGCAAGGCCGGCGCCACAGGCATCATCTTCACAGAGCTCGAGGAAGTCTTCATCTTTCCCCGAGACAAACGCCAAGGTTGTAGGGTACTGGCTTATGGGCAGTGCTGTGAGCGTCTTCGGCATTGTGGTCTTTGGAGGCTTGACACGGCTGACCGAGTCCGGGTATGTCCGTCGACTTGGGATGGCCTCTTCTTTCAGATCACTGATTCGTGCACAGTCTGAGCATCACCGAATGGAGGCCCGTCACGGGCTCACTGCCGCCCATGTCTGATGCTGACTGGCAATCCGAGTTTGACAAGTACCGCGCCTCCCCCGAGTTCAAGATAATCAACCCGCATATGGATCTGGCCGAGTTCAAGAAGATCTACTTTATGGAATGGGCGCACCGTATCTGGGGTCGTGTCATTGGCCTCTCGTTCGTGCTTCCGACCATCTACTTCATTGCCCGCCGCCGGGTCACCCCACGGATGGCTGTCAATCTGGTCGGGATTTCGGCCCTTATCGGTTTCCAAGGGTTCATCGGATGGTGGATGGTAAAATCTGGCCTAAAAGATGACCTCTTCGCCCCTGGCTCGCACCCTCGTGTCAGCCAGTACCGCCTGACAGCACACCTCGCTACCGCCTTCGTTTGCTACGCGTGGATGCTTGTCTCTGGCCTCGGTGTCCTCCGGGCACACCGGCTTCTTCGCAATCCTAAAGCTGCCGTCAAAACCTTTGCGGCTCTGAACTCTCCGGCGCTGCGGGTTCTCCGCGGTTCTGTTACTGCTCTGACTCTGCTCGTCTTCACCACGGTGATGTCGGGTGCCCTCGTCGCCGGTCTTGACGCCGGTCTCATTTACAACGAGTTTCCCAAAATGGGCACCGGGTACGCACCGCCTAGATCGGAACTCTTCGACAAGTTCTACTGCCGCAAGGAAGACGGGTCCGACCTGTGGTGGCGCAATATGCTCGAGAACCCCTCGCTTGTTCAGCTCGACCACCGTATCCTCGCCATGACCACCTGCACTGCCGTGGTGGCGCTGTTCATCTACAGCCGGACCGGCAGGATCAAGGCCGCGATGCCCAAGGATGTGCGCAAGAGCACCACTGGCCTGCTGCATCTCGCTTTGACACAGGCTGCGCTCGGTATTACCACTCTTCTGTATATGGTTCCGATTTCGCTCGCAGCTGCTCACCAGGCCGGCGCTCTTGCGCTCTTGACCGGGGCATTGCTCGCGGGCCACCGCTTACGGGTACCCAAGGCGACGCAGGCGCTGGTACACAGAGCGCTGCAGAACCGTTCCAGGGTACAGACAGAGGCTGTGAGCCAGAAGGTCCTGAAGAAGATCACCGAAACCAAGAGCATTTAGACGGCGACAACAGATGGCCATGTTCTCAAGATAGAGTACTGCGTCGTGTATATTCTTTGTATGATCATCGTGGCTATATACCCCAATCTCGGATCAGGCGGACGACGTGTCACTTCTATGGTCTTGGAAAATAACAATTCAACTCTCATTAGCCAAACTTGCCCCTGTCGAAGCGCCTCCCACGTGTTTTGCAGATGGCCATGAGGGGTCCACAGCAGAAGTTGCCCTAATGATCTGATAGCTCAAACGCCCATGCGAGATTGTCTCCCCGCTCAATGGCAGCGACGTCCTAGCTTGTGAATGTATGGAAGAGATGAGCTACCCGTTCCATTCGAGGATCTTCTTTCCCCATATATTCGGAATCTTACCACGTCTTAGGCATAGTCTCAAACGAGTTTGCCCGGCCACTCTCGAGCCGCTGATGCGCCACATTCCGACACACTTCAACAGTCATATCCGTCAAGCGACGATACACGAGCCAAAGCACAGATAGAGAAACGGCTGCAGTGGGGAAACAAACGGACCAGTTCTATCACAGCATGTGCTTCGAGTGGAAGAACCGCTTCAGCTGCGGACACATTGGGTTCCGGATGGTCGAGCGGTGTGCGTCGCTGGGGACAGGGTGCTTCGGGCCGGACGGGACCGAGCGGTTTGTGGGAGTCGATGGACTCTGCTATGACTGCAGAGCCCGGCTGCAGGACCCGGTTCCGATGACGAGGGAGAATAACCCGTTCAAGAAGGTGGATTCAACGGGGAAATGAGGGAGGAGATTGGACTCATTGGAGTTGCTGTGGTTTTGCAGTCGAGGAGAGCGGCCCAACCTCGGAGGTATCGCGCTTGCATGTTTTTACTCTGAGTAAAGGGTGAAGTCGGGAAGAAGTGGTTCTGAGTGCACCTAGCATCACTGAATTTATTAGTGCCCCATCCAACGCAAGTGGGCCTCCATGTCGAACGTCCGTCCCCCAGTTTTAAACCGGCGCCATTATTCTGGACATTTAGTACTATAGTAAGCATCCCACGTGACTTCGCGAGCTGCCCGCGTGTGATGCGGCCCAGCAACTTGCAAGAGGAGCCGCGATCCAACAGCAACGCCATTGAGAAGCCATTTGGCCTGCGCCCTTCTCAAACGCACTCAGTTGACCACTCACCGCGGAATCATAATACGTGATATTGTTTCTCTGTCTGATAGTCAGGCATGGCGGGCCGAAAGCGCAATGCGCCGGCGGATTCCATTTCCAGCAGCCCAAGAACAAGAACAACACGCGCAAGCGCTAGGCTCGCGTCCCAGGGCACCGCTTCACGATCCAGCGCGCGGCGGGCAACTGCAGGCAGAGATGTTGTGGTTCCGGATGTGTACCGCGAAATGTTAGTCGCGGCGAGAACCGAGATTGCCGCCCAGCACGCGGACGTAACAGAGCCGCCCTTAAAACGCAAGCGTCCAGGAGAGGGGCGACCTACGCGGGTCGAGCCGCCCAAAGGCCATGTTGCCGGGGCTGCAGGTCGGAGACGTGGGAATGCTGTTGCGGGTGATATTTCGGATGATGAAGATGTCCGGTTTGAGGATGTTGTTCTACCCACGCCGACGGTGCAAACCATGACGCTGGATTCAGAGGACGACGAGGATGACGACATCGACTTTGAAGATGTAGCGATCGAGTCCGCCGTGACGTCGGCTGCTGGGGCTAGCGAAGGCCCCAAGGGACTGAATCTGGACCTGTCGGCCCATATGGCTGCCATGGTCCCTCGCCGCGCAGACCGCCGCAAGGCCATCAGCAGAGAGGAGAAGGCGCGTCGTGTCGAGGTCCACAAGACACACCTTGTCTGTTTGCTGGCTCACGTGGAGCTGAGGAACCGGTGGTGCAATGACCCAAAGGTTCAGGACGCTCTCCGACCACTGCTTCCCCAAAAGACGGTGGCTGCCCTGATTCCCAGGGCCAGTCTGAACCAGTTTGGTCGTTCAGAGTCCCTGAGGAAGGGACTCCAGGAGGCGAAGGATCTCTTCAAGCTGAAGTTTGCTACTACGGAGCGAGGGTTGCGGAGAGCGCTGTGGGCCGAGGACGATGAACAACTCAAGAATGTATGCAAGACAGACGTCACTCATGCCCCCCTTGAGCCGGGCTAATACACTTACTTACACTCGGCAGTATCAACTTCCCGAGGACATCGAGTCCATATTGGAGAAGAGTGATTTTCTCGAAGCGGCCAAAACGCTACAAGGTTCCCGCGACGTCGGTGCCCAGCTGTTTTGCGCCCTTCTCCGCTCTGTTGGAGTTGAAGCCCGATTAGTCTGCTCCCTACAGCCGCTCTCCTTCGTCCCCGGAGCCCCGACAATGCCGAAGCAACGGAAAGCGACCACTCCACAGAAGCAGCCCTCCAAGGGCGAGCTCTATGCAGCAGCGGTGGCCAAGCACGAAACAAAGTTTCCCGAGTTCCAGGCCGGCGCAACAACCCCGTCCCCCCGTCGGCGACTCGGCCACCCGCACGCTACCGCCTACCACATCCCATCCCTGAACGCACCCTCACCTCAACCAGCCCAGCCCGCCGCCACCCAAGCCCCCCGAAGAATCCGCGGCGAGTCCCCGTTCCCCGTCTACTGGGTCGAAGTCCTCGACATCGCCCACCAGCAATGGCACCCCGTCGACGCCCTCGTCACCGGCACGCAATGGAAACCACGGACCCTCGAACCCCCCGCCTCCGACATGCTCAACAGCATGACCTACGTCCTCGCCTTCGAAGCCGACGGCAGCGCACGCGACGTCACCCGCCGCTACGCCAAAGCCTACACCTCCAAAACCCGCAAAGCCCGCATCGACAGTCTCCCCACCCCAGCCACCGCTCCTCAGGAAGGCCCCTCCAACACGCGCTGGTACACCCGCCACCTCCTCCGCCGCTACACCCGCCCCATCCCGACCGACCTCGACGCGATCGAGCGCAACGAGCTCGCCGCCGCCGAGGCCCGCGAGCCAATGCCCCGCAACGTGGCCGACTTCAAGGACCACCCCGTCTACGCCCTCGAGCGCCACCTCCGACGGAACGAAGTCCTCATCCCCGGCGCGCAGGCCAGCGGCACGGTCAGCGCGGGCGCCAAGGCCCCGCTCGAGCGCATCTACCGCCGCCGGGACGTGCGCGTGGCCCGCACCAGGGAGAAGTGGTACCGCTTGGGCCGGGTGGTGAAGCCGGGCGAGGAGGCGGTCAAGAGCTTGCCGAAGCGGAAACGCGGCGGCTACGGCGGGAGGCTGGGGGGTAGAGGGAGTGTGGATGCGGATGCGGATGGGGATGAGGACGATGACGAGGTTGACGACGACCCGGATAGGGTGGGGTTGTTCGGCGATGCGGCGCCCGGGCTGACGCCGCTCTATACCCTGGAGCAGACAGACGAGTATGTCGCGCCGCCGGTGGTGGGCGGGCGCGTGCCGAAGAACCGGTTTGGGAACCTCGATCTGTATGTTCCGAGTATGGTGCCCCCCCGCGGGGTGCACGTCAGGCATGAGAGGGCCGCGCAGGCGGCGTTTATTCTGGGGGTGGACTACGCGCCTGCGCTGACGGGGTTTGAGTTTCGGGGGAGGCATGGCACGGCGGTGCTGAATGGGGTGGTCGTGCCCGAGGAGGCCGGGGAGGCGGTGTGGGCGGTCATTGGGGGGTTGGTCGACATGGAGGCGGAGGAGGAGCAGGAGAGGAGGACGAGGCGGGCTTTGAGGATGTGGAGTCGGTTCTTGAAGGGGCTGCGGATTCGCGAGCGGATCTGGGCCGGGGTTGATGAAGAGGCAGAGGCCGGGGGAGATGAAGCGGAGGGCAAGGGGAAGGAGAAGGAGAAGGAAGCGGAACAGGATGAAGATGTCGGGATGGAGGATGCGAGTGAGGATGAGATGGGCGGAGGCGGTTTCTTCGTACCGGATGAGGACGATGACGACGACGGCGGCGGTGGCGGGTTTCTTGTTGAGTAGTTTCCTCCCTGCGATGATACGCTCCAAGGCATCAGCAGCTCATGCGATGGCCTTCGATCTGAAGTTCTGAACTCCAGCCGGCGTACCTTCCCGCCCGTGCCACCAAGGTATATATACAAGTTCCGCTTCCACACTGTCACCGACCCTCCCAATGAGCTCAACAACCGAGTTAGCTCAGCGGTATTGGGAGGGACCCGGGTGGAACGCCAACCGAAAGAGGCCGTGGGTTCGACTCCCCCCTCGAGAAGTAAAATCCTGGTTTTCAGGATTTTCGTAGCCGTCCACCTCCATTCGACCGGCGCGAGAATGGGGCTGGGCGGTGAGCTTTTTGTATTTTTTTATTACTTTTTAGTCCTGTTTCCTTTCAACAGGCGCTTGGGAAAACAAAATAAATGATTTCATGCCGAGTATATCTATCGTCTTGGTGTTTTCCAAGCAACGAGTTTTACGCGCCCAACCGAACAGCCGACCTACATACCTACAAAACTACATACAAATTTATAAAATCCAAGCGAGTCCCCGCTCTGCATGTCTTTTTTCTTCTTCTTTTATTTTCACTCATCATTGTTAAGCTCGCAGAATCCACCACAACAAATCTACATTTCCTTACCCAACAACACACCGTCTGGCAACATGGGCGGTGGGCCACCCTCCCAACCATACACCGCACAGCTTCCCATCAACTGGCCAACCCACATCCCCTACCTTGCAAAGCCCGCCTACTCACCCCATGTGACTGCGGCCCACCTCCGAGCCCTCCGGACCCGGACGGCGGACCCATCCGACCCGCTCCCGGAAATTCCGCGCAGCCTCCAACCAGGGCCGTGTCCGACGGTCCGCATCGCCCCGATCACCGACCCGAAACGTAGGAACCCTCATCACAACCAACCACTGAGTGGCCAAAACTGACAATATTTGCCCTTCACACACAGACCCAGCCTACAACCAAGCAGGCCTCGTCGCGACGCGCGATCTTGCCCCCGGCTCGCTAATCCTGCCGTACCTCGGCGAGATCCACCTCGGCACATTCCCCTTCGGCGGCGCCAACGAGAATGCCAACAGTGACTACGACTACGCAGGGTCCGACTACGACCTCTGGCTGGACCGCGACGCCGACCTCGCCGTCGACGCGGCACGCATGGGCAACGAGGCGCGCTTTGTGAACGACTACCGCGGGGTTCCCGGCCGCGGCGGGAAGAAGGCGAACGCCGAGTTCCGGGTCGTGTGGGATCCGAGGAGCGGGGAGAAGGGCATGGCCGTGTTTGTATTGCCCGCGGGGAAGCGCGCGACGGGCAGGGCGAGGGTGGTCGGGATCGCGAGGGGCGAGGAGGTGTTGGTGAGCTATGGAAGGGGGTTCTGGCAGGGGAGGAGGGAGGAGGAAGCGTTTGACGGAAAGGTGGAGGAAGGCACAGCGTGAGCGAAGATACAGTACATACCTACCTACGGTATGTAGGGATATCTTGTTTGCTTCAGGGTTACTTCATCGTTTTAAGATATTACATATCTTGTACATACATACATTTGCCCAGTGATAGTGCTCTAACCTAATTTCGGGACTAGGAGCAGGAGAAGACAAGCAAACTTGTTTTAATGGGCATTGATGCTACCATTTATAGCGAGTCTGTCAAGTGCATATAAAAATCGTGAATTAGATAAATGGTTAATCGTTGACATGCTCTCAAGCTCGCTGTCTAAACCCGCTGTCCTTCAGTGACAACCCCACTATACTCGGGCTGCAAGGGTCTCTTCAGGCCGCCCCACCATCTACTGCTTGCATGACGACAGCGGGGTGCTTGAACCTCCCCACTTGAATGCATTTCAAAGGTACCTTTCAACCTCCTCCAACTCGACACGGAAACAACAATCCATCATCAAACCCAACCGCCCACCAACCTCTCGCCGCAAACAACAACAACAACCCATTCCACTAACCCAACCATCACACAAAAATGGAACCCCCACCACCACCACCATCATTAACCACCTCCCAATCCCCCACCCCAAAACCGCCCTCCTCCTCCTCCTTCCCCCGTCTCGCCGTCCTCCCCCCCTCCAAAACCCACACCTTCCACAGCCCCTCCAAACAAATCAACACCGGCTCCGACGTCCCCCATTTCCTCTCGTCCATCGCCTACCGCGACATAGGCGTCTTCATCCTGCAGCTCAACCGCGCGCTCTGCCCCCGCCGGACGGCCCCCGGCCACACCGCCAAAACGCACACCTTCGCCCTCGACACGCCCCGCCCCGCCGACCCCGACGCCGTCGCGAAGCTGAGGGACCTGCTGCAACGGGTGGAGGCCATCATCGACGAGGCGCCGCCCGAGAAGGGCCCCAGACGGTTTGGCAATGCGAGTTTCCGGCGCTGGTGCGAGATACTCGAGGCGAGGGTGGAGGGGTTGCTGAGGGAGTATCTGCCTGGGCGGCTGTGGGAGCAGTGGGGGGAGGGGTGTATGGTGGAGGTGGAGGGGTATTTTATGGGCGGGTTTGGGAGTAAGCAGCGGTTGGATTATGGGACGGGGCATGAGTTGAGCTTTTTGGCGTTTTTGGGGTGTTTGTGGAAGTTGGGGGTTTTTGGTGCAGAGGGTGAGGGTGAGGGTGGGGATGGGGAGGTGGAGAGGAGTTTGGTGTTGGGGGTGTTTGAGCCGTAAGTTTGTTTTTATGGGATGTGGGGAGGTGGTGGTCGCTGATTTGCGAGACATCCAGATACCTCAGGGTTGTGAGGCGGCTGATCCTCACTTACACGCTTGAACCCGCCGGCTCACACGGCGTGTGGGGTCTTGATGACCATTCCTTTCTGCCGTACATCTTCGGCTCGGCGCAACTGACTCGCCCTATTACCGAGGCCGAACCGATGCCGCTCGAAGGCTCTGTCCCCGGTGCGCCGCGGCCCTCAGACGTGACCAAGCCCGCCTCGGTCGACCTCTACCGCGACTCGAACATGTACTTCTCGGCCATCGGCTTCATCAACGACGTCAAGACGGGCCCGTTTTGGGAGCACAGTCCCATTCTGTTCGACATCTCGGGCATCAAGGACGGCTGGGGCAAGATCAACAAGGGCATGATCAAGATGTTCAACGCCGAGGTGCTCTCCAAGTTCCCCGTCGTGCAGCATTTTCCCTTTGGGTCATTGTTCTCGTGGGACGCGGACCCGGCTGCTGTGATGCCCGCGCAGTCTGTGCATGTGGCGAGCCATCCGTCCGCAACCTCGAGCGTTCCCGGTGGGAGCGGACCAGGGACCGCGGCGCCGTGGGCGCAAGCCACGAAGATGCCTGGTGCTGCGGCTGGTGTGCCGCCGGGGCCGGGGATTCCCTACTCGAGGGCGCCATGGACGGGTGGAGGAAGCGCAGCGCCGACGAAACCGAGGGGAGGAACCCCAGATACTGGGCCGCCTCCGCCGACGGCCTTTCCCCGGGGACAACCAGGCACGACAAGCAACCAGTTTTCTGTGACAAAGGCGCCGTGGGTGAGGGATTAGCGGCTGGGGCCCTGACTTATGATGTTGACAAGAACAGTTAGACGCCGTCGAGAGGTCTTTTGATACCCACCCTGTTGAATGTAGCAAAAGCAAAAGGGTTCTGCTCGCCCGCTGACATTTTGAGATTGTTCGAGTATATACATTCCTCTCAACGTTCCTGCCGCGATGCAGAGAAAGACGTGTTGTGATATATGGCTCTGGACTTTTGCCACGCTTCACTCCTGTCACCACGCCAAATCAGCGTGTGGCGAAGCGAACTATACTTGAGGAATGTAAAACTGATTATGTGTGCTGCTCGTTACGTGGCGAAGCCACATGAAGTAAGTAAGTAGCTCACAGAATGGCGTAGTACAGCTAACTCCTGGTCAAAATCAATAAATCTCGACTTCTCAAAATGGATGGATGTATCGGTATCATTCATACTGTATATACCGGCTTAAGCCACAAACATGTAAAACCCCCCCTACGACTCGTCCCCCCGCCCCAAACTATCTTCCCATTCGACGGGATAACTAGGCGGCAAATCCCCATCGTCCGTCCCCCAACTCCCCTCCTCCTCACCCACCCAAAGCTCCAACACGCCTCCCTTTAAGAAGAACTCATGCGTGATCCAGTTCTTGGTGTACTCCCTCCCGTTGAGCTTCGCCCGTTGGATATACTTCCTCGCGCCGAGGGGGTCGAAATCCCGGACCTTGATCACGGCCCACTTCCCCTTCTCCTTGGCCCTGAGCCGCACCTCGGGGAAGAAGGGGGTCGAGACCAGATACACGTCCTGGCCGGCGACGGGGAAGAAGCCCATCATGGCAAACGCGCTGAAGGCGCCCATGGCGCAGTCGTCGTTGCCCGGGATGCCGTTGACGCTGGCGTTGAACAGGCTCGGGATGTACTCGTGCGTGAAGAAGCTGCTCAGGCCGGGGCGGCCGGCGTAGTGGAACTGGAAGACGGGCAGGAACCCCTGCTCGTTGCCCATGTACGAGATGCCGCTCGTGTGGAAGAACTGGAGGCGCTTGACGAAGGCGTCGGGCCCGCCCATCAGCCGGACCAGCGTGGCCATGTCCTGCGGCGCATAGAAGCTGTACAGCCAGGGGCTACCCTCGTACGTGTCGAGGCCCGTGTCGTAGTAGCACGAGTGCATGTCCTGCACGGGGGAGCACGCGCGCGTGTTGTGGTAGCGGAACGAGCCGTTCAGGAGGCGCGGCTGCATGAAGCCTTTGAAGTGCGTCTGTGTGACGTCCCCGTTGTGCTCCTTGAAGATGTCGCGCTGGTCGGCGTTCCAGTAGTTGCGCCAGTTGCCGCCGCGCTGGTAGTATTTCTCCGCGTCGCTGTGGTGGCCGAGCCCCGCGGCGAGGAGCGAGATGCAAAAGTCCTCGTAGGCGTACTCGACGCCCCGGCTGATGGTGCGGCTGGCAGGGCCGGTGCCGTTGCTGTCCTTGTCGTCCCAGGGGATGTAGCCGACCTTGTGCCAGCTCACGAGGTTGCCGCGTCCTTCGAGGCCCCAGTTGGATGGTTCGACTGCGTTTGTTAGAGGGGCGTGTTCGCACACGAGCTGGTATGTACTAAATAAAAAGGGGGTTGACCATCCATACCTTCAGCATCTGAGACGACCGCTTCATATGCCGTCTCCCAGTCGATACCTGCCGTCAGATTCTTGACAAAGGCGTCTGCAATCACGACATCCGCATTGGAGCCTCCTTGGGTGAATCCCTTGCAGAAACTCATCCTGCAGTCAGGGAGTTTCCCTGCTGGCTGTCAGTTTCCCGTACGGCTTCTCATCAGCCGGAGAGGACCACCACCAACCTTCGTGCCGGTAAATGTCGATCAGCGCACGCACCATATCGGTCTGTGCAACGGGATCGATGATGGTCAGCAGCGGATGTTGAGCGCGGAATGAATCCCAGATGCAGTAGAACCTGCAAAAAAAAAAAAAAGTCAGCAAATTTCCAGGCTCGTCTTTCCGCTAGCTCCGGAGTAGAGTTAGCGAGCGTAAACTTGTAAACTCACGAATCGAAATACGGCTCGGTCGAGTTCCACATGGGGTTCTCCCCCGTATAGTTCTGCGGCGACAGCAGCGTCCGATACAGGCCCGACCAAAACGTCGTCTGCAACTCCTCACTCACCCCCGTCGCATCCACCTCGACCGCGCCCAGCTTCTCGCGCCACGCCTTCCTCGCATCGCCCTCGACCCTCTCAAACTTCCAATCCGGAATCTCCCTCTCGGCATTCTCGCACGCCCGATCGACGGATATAAATGACACGCCGACCCTCGCCAACAACGAGTTCCCCTCGGGCGGCTCAAACTGAATCCAGGCGCCGGCCGACCCGCTCGGGATATTCCACCCGGAACCCACGCCATCCAGAAACTTGGGCTCCTCCACCGCGTCGTCCCCCATGAACGTGCCCGTCTTGCGGATCGTCGCCCCCCGGAAATCCGCACAAAAGAAGGCATGGTACCTCCCGGACCCAAACGAAGGCGCATACCGCCCCTCGCCAACCACCCGCCCCGTCTCGGGGAAGACCTGCACCCCGCCGGCACTGCGGCTGTTCATCAGGTCCACCAGGTCCACCAGCACCAGCGGCGCGTAGGGCACGCCCTCCAGCACGGGATCCTCGGCCGTCGTCCGCACATCCACGGCGGCGTCCCCCAGGAACCCAAACCGGTACAGCGCCGCATGCTGCGTGGCCGTCATTTCGGCCTGCACCGTGTTGGTCAGGTTGACGCTGAAGTAGCCCGGGGAGGCGTACGCCGAGTCGGGCACGCGGTCTGTGGGGCGCTGCATGACTGAGTAGGCGCACTTGGCGAAGTTGTCCTCGGGGCAGCCCGGGTGGACGAACAGGGGGAAGTTGCCGAGGGAGGGCTGGCCGCCGGTGCCGGAGTCGTGCATGTGCGAGAAGCCGAGGATGGGGTGGGCGTCGGAGACGAAGCCGGCGGCGTTTTCGGCCGGGGATTTGGTGTCGGCTACAGCTTTGGCCATGCCTGTGAGGGGGTTAGGGAGAGGGAGGAGGAATAAATGGAGTGGGGGAAGAGGGGGGGCGGGGACCTTACCGTATGGAAGAGTGGCGCCGGGAAAGACATGGCCTGTGGGTGAGAATTTCTTTTGTGTAAGATGTCTGGTGAGGGTGAGGGTGAGGGTGATGGGGTGTGGGTGCGGGAGTGGGTGTGTGTGAGAAACTCACCTCCGTTGGCTGTCCCGATGAGGGGATCAACAAACTGCAGGACGTCATATTTGGGCCCGAACCCAAAAGAAAGGAAGGAAGGCCCCTTGAAGCCCAGGTCAAATTTGGGGAGCAGAAAGACGAGGCAGACGCAGAAGAAGGCGACGGCCAGGAAGCGGCTCCGCCGCGGGATGCCCCTGAGGTGCATGAGTGCCGACATGGCGGCCGTGCGGAAGGGAAGCCTTTGTTTATGGTGTTCTTATTCTATTCGTCGAACGACCCCAGAAGCCTCGTCTCAGGCTCCGTGAGCCCGTCGCGAGGGAGCGGGTTGCTGGGCGATGATTCGGGTGCTACCATGCTCTCACTGTCTCAGCAGCGGCATCGTTGGCCGAGGGAGGGCGAGGGCGGGCGAGGGCGGGCGAGAGATCTTTCTTGGTGCCGACATCAACAAGGAAAAACCCAGGTTTCAAACTAAGCACGTCAAAAATCGAAACAGCAGCAGCTTCGGGATCAACCCGTGTCTTGAAAGGTCAACTGCGCCGCCATGTTCGGTTTCAGAAAGGCCAGGTCAACAAAGCAATCAAGAGGTTGTCTTGCCAAGACAGTAACCCCCGGGACAAGAATGCCGAGCGGCAACGGAGCAGCGACTTTATTATTGACGCCAAGCCTGCAAGGGCTGGCTACCCCCAGAGTCTTACCAGGGGCCTGATTGGCCCAGGGTTTCAATGTGTCGAGACGGTGGTGGTGAACCACGATTGCACTTTTAGCCCGTGATTAACCAGGAAAACCCCCTCCACCCCGCTCCCTTTTCGGCCATCCCCTCTGAACCGTCTCCCGTTCAAGGAGCGCATGGTTTCTACCTGTCGACGCACGCCACGAACTCCGGGTCCAGACGGTATAACCAGACGGTACTGTACTGTACAACCAGTCGAGTCGAAGATTCGAGTCTTGTTGTGTCCCCGGCAGCGCACAATGAGCGTGCTTCTCCCGTTCTTCCTTGTCCGACACAGCACCTAGCCCGCCGGCCGCTATGCACCCTCTCAGCCCTTCCGGTGCAGCCTCCCACTCGAGCCGCCTGAAGCCATCCCGCGCATAGAAAGGCTGCTCCAGAGGAAGCGAGGGCGAGGTAAGGCAGTCGTCACGGCCCCGACGTTGGGGGAAGCGGCAATAGGGTGGCGTCGTTGAACGGAGGAAGCGAAAAGAATTGAGCCAGGCCAATGTGCGGCAGCCGGATGGTCTTTCTAGCTGCTGGTGATGACGATGCCGCTGCCATTTTCCGAGAACCGTCGAGTTGAAACGCTTTTGTATGTACGCGAACAATAAGCCCCCCCCCCCCCCCCCCCTTACATAGGTAGGTAGTCCCCGACGATCGTCCCCCTTCAACTGCGGGCCGCCCCGCAATGCATGACGCGGGCCTCGACTGCCGCACCACTCAACAAAACTGACAGAACTCCGGGCTTCGCGATGTGCGAAAAATGGCATTTTTTCGGATTCAGATGTGACCGAGTATGCCCCTTGATTTGGATGGACAGGATCAACAAGACCTACTCGTATTTGCCCCGTCCAGCGTGTGGGAAGACGGGGGAGGAGGTTATTTGTCACACTTCCAGCACTTGTTCAAACTTAGTGTATTTGCATGATCGTGGATCAATAATCAACCAACCTTCCCCTACGCTGCGTGAGACCACCAATGCCCGCCCAAGCAGCCGCCAAAACGCCCAAGCCCCATCGCACATCGCACCCTGCTCAACTGAGATCAAACCCCGCCCCGCTGCTAACAGCATACAGCAACTTCCTCTTCAGCGTCTCCGCAGATTTGTACTGCGGCAACTTCAACAGATTCACGCACGTGCTGGCGCTCGGCAGCCGTTCCTCATCCAACCCCGCGTCTCGGATGCTGAACCGTGGGCTGAGCTGGCTAAATCCCAGGAGCGGCGCCCTCGGCGTGCTGGTGACGTACTTGAGCACGTCTCTCCTCTCGCGGTCCTCTAGCCCACGCATCACTTCCCAAAACAGCTGCACTGTGGGATGCTCCTTGCCATCGTCGCCCACGGTATATGCCCCGCTGTAGACGGTATTGTTCCGTAAATCTTCGACGTCAATCTCCGTGCTGTCGCCACCGACCAGCCGCTGTAGTTCGTTCTGGTTGAACATGCTCAGCCAGGCTGGATCGATGATCATGCCCAACCCGCGGAGGAAGGCACGAGTTTGCGCGTAGGGCTGCACAACAAGGCGGTGTCGGGCGACGTAACTGATGTAGAGGGGCCGGTTCTCGTTGGTAACGAGCACTTCGTCGCCGTTGGGTACGAGGTTGCGCGTCACCGTGCGCACGGGCTCGCCCGGAAGGGAGACCTGGTCCGTAATGGTAAAGTCGATCGAGAGGTCGCGGACATCGCCTGGGTAGTTTTTCAGACGGAGCATGCCCTGATAGAGTTCTTCATCCAGTTCGCGGAGGTCGTTGATGTTGGCGCGGTAAGTATCGGCCGCGCCCGACGAGGACGCCCACTTGAGGAGGAAGAACCCTGCAAAGGCGATGTCGATGAGGATGCCCTCGTACAAACACTTTCCGATGACTCTGCCGAGGAACTCGTACTGCCGTTGGCGATAGGTGATAGTCCTGTTCCAGTCCTCAGATCCCTCGGGGATATGAGCTTCCCGAAGCGTGTTCCTGGTCTGGTCCGCGTCACAGGGATTCGGGTAGTACGAATTCTTGTTATTGGCGACGAAGAGCCTCTCCGTCGGCGTGAAGGCTTCGGAAGTCACACTGATGAGGAACTCTTTGGTCACACCACCCCCGTCAATTCCGGCTTCCGGTATGCCGAATTCGTCCACAAAAGTGATCTGTATAGGCTCTTTCAGCCTGTCCTCGAGGCTCCAGAAGGATTCCATGGCGTCGTGGAAAGTTTTTCCTCTCTGGACACGTGCCTGGTGCCGGCCGAGAATGTTGTGACCGGCAGTAGAGTCGGACGGCCCGCCGTTCTGACTGAGCACAAATAGCCTCCACCTGTCCGGGTCAATGTTGCCTGCTCTTCGTCGGCTTTTGTCGAGGTGGACGAATTGTCGGAATATTTGAACACGCATATCGAAGGGTATGACAAATGGCATATTCCGAAGAATCTCCAGCCTAGGCCCTGCAGCGGCCCTGAGAATATCTCTTGCGGCTTGTTTCCGTACCACCCTGATCCTTTCTATCTGAGCCTGCCGAGATATTCTCAGACCCCCCGCCGAGAAAGTCATGGGCGCGTCCTCTGCGCCCGCGTGGTCCTCATCATCACTTCCATCGCCGGCTTCGGCTTGCTCACGCTGGCTCTGTTCTTCGAGAACAACAGCGGATAAAAAGCCTTCCATATCAAATTTTGTCGTCATGAGCCAATGGTTTTGTGGCAGGAATTGCCGTCGAGAATCCCGCTCGTAGAGCATTCCCATCGCTGTTGCAACCAGGTTTCTGAATGCCTCAAAGTCGACGCCTGCGGTGAGGGTGAAGGAGGAAGACAAGTTATCTGCGGCGCTTGGCGTACCGGATGCGGAACCGAGCAACTCGGCAGCATTGTAGTACAGCGGGAAACCGAGGTGCTTGAGAAAGGTACTAAGGCGCTTCAGATCCTGTTGGCCGAGACCGCTGGAACGCAGTCGCGAGGCTGGGCTATCCATGTTCGCCGACACACCCAGGCCGCTGAAAAAATCGTCATCATCAGTTAGTCGAAGAACGAAAATGTAAAGCTCGAGGAAAAGGAGAATTGTCCGCCACTCGCGGTGCCATGGAGAATCCGCCTCAGATACCGGCGGCCTTTGCCGTAATATGGTGAGGGCTGCATCGGCATCTAAAACAATCTTGGAGAATATGGACGTCCTGCTGAGCGCATTCCAGAAGAACTTGACGGCGGGAAGTGGGCCGCGACGGCTAGGAATGTCGGCCAGGTACAGGCGCATCCGGATATCATCACCAAGCGCCGGGAAGCAGTAGATCAGCGTGAGGATATAGCCGGCGAGGAAACCGGCATCCTCAACCTCAGACACGGATGTGGCGGCATAGTCCCTGCCCTTGTCAGCGGGCGATCAGTAGAAGTCGCTTGGAGGGGGTATAACTTACGAGGTAAACTTCTCAAGAAGGCTCGAAATCTCATCTTTATCAGCTAGCAGGGAGAGCTTGTCGGAGACGTATGAAGGCAACGCCGGCTGAAGAATCTCCTCGATGTCGTGCGGGTCGGCAGAGGCCTTCAAGTCGGCGGCCGCAAACCCATCCCGTATTTGGGTCGAGACGGCAGACAAGAGAGAGTACAATACTCGGAGAGAACGTGAATGGAACACCAGCTGATTTTTTGTCTTATGCAGGACGATGAAGTGCGAGAGCAGCCACATGAGACCCGCCTGTGGCCCAGACTTCTTGGGATCTAGGATCATCTCGGCATGGAGCGAATCCGAAAGCCGGCCAACATCGACATCGGCGGCAAAAGAGCCAACGTTGGACTCAAATAAAAACAAGTCGGGCTGGGTCAAGAAAGAAACGGCAAACTCGTGATAGGCGGTCTGAGTGAATGATTCTAATTCAATGTCAGTGAGAATGATCAACCCCATATAATACCGAGGATGGGGCGAAGATAGCATGCAACATACCGAGTGCATTGGTCGCGGAGAGAGGTGCCCCCACGGCACTCCGGATGAGGCTGAGCAACTGGGAAGCCGGTCCGAGGTTGTGACAATACTTCGCCAGCATCCTGTAGAATTTTCCAAGAGTTGACTGGAGTGACTGAGGCCGCGCTCTCGTTATGTGGATAATGGTCTCTAAGAGGATCTGCGCCTGCGCCTGCGAGTTCGCGACGCTGGGATCGAGTCTGTTGTTATAAGAGTTAGTAACTTCCAGCAGACCCATCTGACCAAGACGTTTCCTCACCGGTCTAATGCCGAAACCACTATTTGCACCAGTTTCCCCAAGCGAGGCAGCTCTATGGCTCCCGATGCGAAACAGGCAAACTTGGTTCGGAGGAGGTCGCTAGCCAGCAGACACAATCGCTGTTGGTCTTTAGTGCTGGAGACTTGGTACAAACTCAAGACGAGGGGTGTGGCTTCGACCGTCCTCCGCTCGACATCCGACGGCCCTTCGCTGGAGTACAGCAGATCAACAGCCCGGCGACGCAAGGTCCTCAGGCTCTGCCGTGACCGGTGGCCTCTCCACGTCCTCTGAATGCGCTGTGCGGCCTTCAGCCTTTCCCTGTCCTGTTGCCTCTGCGCACGCTCCGCCTGGGCATGTGCCACCGACTTTGAAGCTCCCGCAGCCGCGTTCGGGACCCATGATGTGCTGGTGAAGGGATTAACCGCTTTCTGGCCGCTGAGATTGACGTTCCGCGCCTTGCGGGAGCTACCCGTGAAGGTCGGGAACATGACGCCTGCGGGGTGGGATACAAAGAAGTCGAATGCAGGACTTCAGGGTCTCGCCGCGGGGCAGTCTGCACTCTGCACTGACGGCCCGTGATGCGGGCGGTTTCTGGCGGATAAAAGAACAACCAGCCAGGGTCCGGTAGGCGGTGTATTGGTAAATGCCACAGATCGACGACAGAGCTCAGCCAGACCGTCCGAGCACAGGATGCATGTGAGTGAGTTGTTGCTGCTTTCCCGAGAGTTCGAACTGCGTCCGCCACTTTCGGGGCTCCGGCGAGGCAGCCGCGCAGGTTACGGAACCCACCTCTGCTCGCTGCAGCCAAACAGGGCGAATAACTCAACGGGTGCCAGCGGCTTGATTATGCAGACAGCAACTTATCTCTGGCGAATTCGAAGCGCTTCTCCGTCCATCTATGCAAACATTTTTCCCTGGAGAGTGTCGAATTGGGCTGGCTCCGCAACAAGTTGCCTGTCACTTGCGCCGGCTCAGTTTGGATGTCCAGCGCTGCTCCTCCTTCCATCCAAACCTGCAGGCTGCGAGCTTACCCTGATGATGGAATCGGCGTCACGCCCCAGCGACGGCCCACCGATAACGACAGGATAAGCTCAGGTACGAACATCTACCCCGCCACATCACCTGCCAGAGTGGCATCGACATGCCGCAAGACTCAGTAAATGCATACGCCGCACATACCGGGTACATACATACCTTAGTGATGCCTAACAATGCAGTTGGTTAACTTACGTGCCACACTGATGCAACGCAGTTGGTTGGCCTTGTATGAAAAAGCACAGTATCATAATCCAGGCTCATCCGAGGTACGCAAGGTAAACCAACCAAAGCCATCAAAGGAATCTTTCGAGAAATGGTTCTCTGTTTCATGCAGTTTGCCTCTTTGCAACGTATGTAGATACCCGCAGCCCGTTAGACAGTCCCCAGCAGGGAAGCCTCAGTTGAGACAACATGTAGATGCCTAGAACGATAAAAAAAAGGAATTTCAAGAAATATATTTGCAGACCTTCGCAAAGTACATGACCACTGTATACTGGATACTTTCCAATCCTCATTTCGGGAATCTTGGGGATAATAGGAAAGCGGATGGTGAATGCATCGCCGTGGGGGTGGTGTGACCGGTTAACTCGATATTCTCCGGTTTGTGGGTGCAACGAAGCCGCCAAAAAAAAAAAAAATCTGTCTCTGGCAGGAGCCATCTTGCCCTCTTCCTTCCCTCCTCCTCATCGAACGATCAAACCCTTCACCAAACCCGGAATTTTTCCACAACCTCAGAAAAGAGTCAGATCAGTTCGACAAAACCGTCACTGGTTCTGTTCTCATCTACTTCTTTTCTGACCTTTCACAAAAAAAACCTGTCCAAAAAAAATTGAAAACCACAAAAAAAAAATCCCGATACCTACCTATCAATCTTCCCAAAATCTAAAAAGCAAAAAAAGAGCACCACAACCCCCCCCATCTTCGACCCATCTTCGACCCATCTCCTTGGAAGACGCCCTGCAACCGTTCTTCCATAATCGAGACTCCTTTCCCGCTCGCAAGAAAGAAACCGATCGAGGCTTTATTACAGCTTCGTTCTTTGTCGACCGTCGCATTCCTCTGTGCACGGTTTCTTGCCCAGGTCGAATCGCACAACTTCTACTTTTGAGCATCCGGTACGTTGTCTACCAATTGAGTCGCCATTCCATCGTCGCGCCCGAGGACACTGCCCCATATCGCGGGATCCCCGGCGTTCTCTCTAGAATTACCAAGGTGCTAAACTGACATTCTCTCGTCGCTCCAGACCCGATCGTCAAAATGGCCGCTCCTGTTGCCCCCGGCGCTGTCGACCAGCTTGCCGCTGACCTCGGCAACACCAGCCTGAGCGGTGGCGACAACCGCGCTGCCCCTGCCATCAACACCAATGTGGCTTCTGGCGAGTTCCAGACCACGGAGGACGCGGGTGGCCCTACTCCGAGCTCTGCTGCTCCTCACCCGCAGTCATCGGCCTCCCTCTACGTCGGCGAGCTGGACCCGTCCGTCACCGAGGCCATGCTTTTCGAGCTGTTCTCTCAGATTGGCTCTGTCGCGTCGATTCGCGTTTGCCGTGATGCCGTCACCCGCCGCTCTCTCGGCTATGCCTATGTCAACTACAATTCGACCTCGGATGGCGAGAAGGCTCTCGAGGAGCTCAACTACACCCTGATCAAGGGCCGCCCGTGCCGCATTATGTGGTCTCAGCGTGACCCTGCTCTGCGGAAGACTGGCCAAGGCAATGTCTTCATCAAGAATCTCGATGTCGCCATCGACAACAAGGCGCTCCACGACACCTTCGCCGCTTTCGGCAACATCCTCAGCTGCAAGGTTGCCCAGGACGAGAACGGCAACTCCAAGGGCTATGGTTTCGTGCACTACGAGACTGACGAAGCTGCCGCCCAGGCCATCAAGCACGTCAATGGCATGCTCCTGAACGAGAAGAAGGTCTACGTTGGTTACCATATCCCCAAGAAGGATCGCCAGAGCAAGTTCGAGGAGATGAAGGCCAACTTCACCAACGTCTACGTCAAGAACATCAACCTGGAGGTCACCGATGACGAGTTCCGCGACCTGTTTACTCAGTTCGGCGACGTTACCTCGTCGTCCCTTGCCCGTGACCCTGACGGCAAGAGCCGTGGGTTCGGTTTTGTTAACTTCACCGACCACGGCAGTGCGTCCAGGGCTGTTGATGAACTCAACGGCAAGGACTTCCGCGGCCAGGATCTCTATGTCGGCCGGGCCCAGAAGAAGCATGAGCGCGAAGAGGAGCTCCGGAGATCTTATGAGGCTGCTCGCCTGGAGAAAGCTAACAAGTACCAAGGCGTCAACCTGTACATCAAGAATCTGGCGGACGATGTCGACGACGACAAGCTGCGGCAAATGTTTTCGGAATTCGGCCCCATCACCTCCGCCAAGGTCATGCGTGATGCTGTGACCGAGGGTTCTGCTGAGGAGGAGATGGAGGGCAAGGACAAGGAGAACAAGAAGGAGGGTGAGGCTGAAGCCGAGGGCGAGTCTGCCGAGAAGAAGGCCGAGAAGAAGGGTGATCGCAGGCTGGGCAAGAGCAAGGGTTTCGGCTTCGTCTGCTTTAGCAACCCCGACGATGCCACCAAGGCCGTCACCGAGATGAACCAGCGCATGATTGAGGGCAAGCCGCTCTATGTGGCCCTTGCGCAACGCAAGGATGTTCGCAAGAGCCAGCTAGAGGCTAGTATCCAGGCCCGAAATCAGCTGCGGATGCAGCAGGCGGCTGCCCAGGCGGGTCTGCCGCAGCAGTTTATGCAGACCCCCGTTTATTACGCCGCTGGTCAGCAGCCCGGCTTCCTGCCTCCTGGAGGACGTGGTATGCCGTTCCCTCAGGGTGGTCTCGCCATGCCCGCCATGCAGGGAGGCCGTCCTGGGCAGCTCCCCCCCTATGCCCAGCAGGGTGGACGTGGCGGCATGCCCCCGCAGCAGCTGCCCATTTATCCTCTCGGCCAATTCCCCCCTGGGGCCTATCCTCAGCCCAATAATCCCCAGTTCATTGCTGCTATGCAGCAAGTCCAGCAGCAGGCCGCCGCTCTCGGTGGAGGACGTGGTGGTCCGGGTGGTCGTGGTATGCAGAATATGCCTGTTCCTCAGGGAATGCCGGGCGGCCCCGGCATGGCTGGCTACCCCCCGAACGGTAGACCTCAAAATGGCAACATGGGTGGCCGCGGTGGCCCTAACCGTGGAGGTAACTTTGCTGCCGGCCGTGGTGGCGCGCCCCCGGCCGGCCCTCTCGGTGCCGCTGGCGAGCTCAATGCCAGTTCGCTCCTTCAGTCTCAGCTCGCTGCCACTAGCAGTATGCAGCAGCAGAAGCAGATTCTTGGCGAGAACCTGTTCCCGAAGATCCAGGCGCTCCAGCCGGAGCTGGCTGGCAAGATTACCGGTATGCTGCTGGAGATGGACAACAGCGAGCTCGTGAACCTGTAAGTTTGGCCCTCTGTCTATGTCTACTTGACCATGATTACTAACCAGTACCAGTCTTGAGGATGAGTCTGCTCTCGTCGCCAAGGTCAACGAGGCCATGGCGGTCTATGACGAGTACGTCAAGTCCCAGCAGGGCCCGGGTCAGGGCACCGTTCCCGCCCAGGGCGAGGCTGAGGCTGAGAAACCCAAGGAGGAGAAGGTCGAGGAGAAGGCCTAGGGTTCTGCCACCCCGCTTCTTGCCTTTTGATGCGGTTTTTTTCTTCATTTTCGGTTCAGGTCGGTCGGGAAAAGTTTTGATACCAGCTTGGCAGCAGCATGATCGATTCAGCCTGATGATGCAAGGCAGGATGAGGGCCAGCATCGGATAGATCTGGCTCATTTCTACGGGAGACAAGGACATCTCCGACGACGGATTACACGACATCTTGCTATGACATTGCTACGTCATGGTCATGTATTTGATAGACTTGCTTATGATTGGGGATATTATCCTCGGGCGGCCGTCTCTGCGGACAGGACGGGGTGTTATCGGCCGACTCGGCGTTACGGTTACGGATTCTTAGGAGTGTCTAGCCGATTGGCTCAGGTCTCGGGAAGGGGTGTGCCAGGCGACGCAGTTCCTCGGCTACTCTGGTCTAGGGCGGCCATGGTGGCAGACGTCTCTGTCTTCGGGGCTGGCAGACGTTGTCCTGAGCAGGAGCACTAGCTAATACAGAGTAAAGTTCAACCACTCTCGGAAACTGCCGCCCGTGTCCCTGTGCCCGTTGCAAGTAATAACCCGTAATAATTACACCTCGGGTAACTCTCCAGCGCCTTAACATTCCCTTCATGTTTGATCCTCTATGTACCTAATATTAAAATAAGTCTGTAAACAACTTGGACTGTACGCGGCTGCTATTTTTGGAAAAAGCAGACATTGACTTTGGTATAAGGGCGTGTAGAAGATGGTATTTGAAAGTATCAGTCAGATCCAATATAACTGCCTAATATAGGCTGCGTGCTGTCGTCCACTGCCCGTGTAGTTATTGGGAAAGCGGTGCATCCCATGAGCCTCCCCGACGACTGCCAGGCACATCTCCATTTCCTAGGTCTCAGCGAATGTGTGACCGAACACGACGTCGCCTTCTCTCTCTCTCTCTCTCTCTCTCTCCCTCCTTACCGGTAATCTTCCCCTCCACATGCACATGCGCCAGAGTCAAAGGCACCGACTCTTTTGAGTGACAAAAATTGCTAGCGAGCGCGGTCTCCGCTGACAGCAGATAAGACTCCAATGCTCCGAACCGTCTGTTGCCCCCCCCCCCTCCTTGTAAATGATGTCCTCCCCCCCCCTCCTTCTTCTTCTGCCTTGTAATGATAAAAAAAAAACAAATCCCGATCCTTTCCCAAACAGAACACACAACGCCATTCCTTTCCCGTGCAAATCAGTCCAAAACAAAGCAAAACAAAACATAACAAAACACAAAACCTAAACTCTCTCTCTCTCTCTCTGTGTGTGTGTGTGTGTGTGTGTCCACAGAGAGAACACATAGCCCCATAAATGAATAAAGAAATAAAGAAATAAAGAAACAAATAAACGATCGGAGAAACCATTCCCTTTCTCCTCTCACATGCCGCCGCCAATAAACCTCGCCCCCCTCTGCACCGTGGCCCCCTCGACCGCCCTCGCCCGGTCGCCGCCGCTCCCGTACAGCATCTCCAGCAACTTCCCCTTCTGGCGCATCCGCACCCCCTCCAGATACATGCCGACGTCCTCCAGGCCGCGGATCTGCTCGTCGAGCGTCAGCGTGCTGCTGTTGACGCTCCGCACGAGCGGGGAGACGAGCTTGCGGCGCAGGCTCTCGAGGTTGGCCTTGAGGGCCAGCAGCTTGTGGTTGTGCTCGACGAGGATGCCCTTGTTGCGGACCGTCTTCTCGCGGACGTTCTGCAGCAGCAGGCGGTTGCGCTCGTACTTGGCCACCTCGCTGGCCTTGGGCCCCAGGATGCGCGTCCACAGGGAGGAGAGCAGGTCGGTATGGGTCTGGTCCTGCAGCGACGCCTCGCGGACGACGGTGCGGGCGAGGTTGAGGAACTGGTGGTCGATGGCCTCGAAGAGGGCGAAGAGCGCGAGCGAGTGCTGCAGCTCCGACGCGACGGCGTCTTCGAGGACGGTGAGGAACTCGTTGAAGGTGCGCTGGAGCGTCTGTTTTGTGCGCTGGGGCGTCGAGTGGCCGAAGAGGGAGGTTGCGAGGACGCCGAGCCGGGTGGGTTGGCCGGTGAGGGGGTCTTCGAGGACGCCCGCGTTGGAGAGGAGGTTGTGGATGTTGTCAAAGGCGGAGGATAAGGGAAGGGTCGGCAGGGCTTGGACCTGGGAGAGCTCGCGCCGGGCCCAGTCCATCACGATTAGGATGCTGTGGGAAACGGTTGGTTAGTACACGGGGTTGGGGTTGGAGAAGGGAAAGGAAAGGAAAGGAGGGGTGATTACCCGTCAATGTCGCCGTCGACGTTGGCAAAGAACTTGGTGAGTTCAATGGCGAGTGTCTTGAGGCTGTCGCTCAGCTCGTCGAGCTCCTTGACGATGATGGGAGCCGACGTCAGGTTGCTGCTCCGCACGCTCTCGCCGAGATCCCACACGGCCACGCCTGTTGCCTGCAGATCGCCAACCTGCTGGATTCCGTTCTCTGAATAGTAGATCAGAGGTTCCAGGGAACGGGCGACGCCGGCAACCTTGACCAAATCAGGCACAGGCCGCATGGCTGCGGGTTGGGAGATCCATCGCAATGCCGCATAAGAAAGGATGGCAACGATAAACGAGAACAGCATAGAGGCCCACGAGCGGGTCATCGCCTGAAATCTCCTGCGGACAAAGTTGATGACCATCTCGATCGGTTCGGTTCGGTGCTGAACCTCTGCCCTGACGGCGAAGCGGATGACTGGCGGGTTATTAGCCACCGCGAGACAAGGAGAAGGGGCAACAAACAGGGCGGAATGACATACAGTTATCTGCAACTTCCTTGGGCTTAAAGATCCCTTCTTTCAACGCACCCAAAGCCAGACCATTGTCTTGTTGCTTGATGTTCACCACCTCATCAATGAAATGCTGCTGCGCCGGGTGATACTCTGGCTCGGGACTCCTCTCCTTCTCGGGCGAAAGACTGCCCGTGGGTAGCCTCGTCCTGATGGCCTGCGCGAGGATCTCGTCTCCCTCATCGGCACTCTCATACTCAGGACTGCTCTCCCGCGAACGGCCCCCTGCAATATCCATGCCCTCGTCGTCCCCGTCGAACATCATCATGAGATCGTCACCTTTCCGCCAGAAGCCGCTGCTGCGGTCGCCGTTGCCGAGGCGCCTCCAGGCGGGCGGACTGTAGCCACCGGCGGAAGCCTCCGAATCCGAGGCGCCCGTCTCGCTCGCCAGGTCGTCGCTCCGGAACCCCGAGTGGGCCGAGGGGTAGCCGAACGGCAGGCGGTTGGGGTTCCCAATCGACGGCGCGAAGTCTTCCAGTGACGCGTCGAGCTGGTCGAGAAGGGCGAGGGTCGTTAACGTCTTCGATGCCGTCATGGTGGTGGCTGGTGGTACTGCTGTTATAGCGGCTGCTCGAGCCCCTTCCTCCTCCTCCTCCTCCTCCTTCTTTGGTTGACGTTCGTTTGCCACCGCTGTTGCTGCTGCTGCTGCCGCCTCGTTTGTCGCTGTCTCGGACCCGGTGTTTGCGGCTTGGTTTCTCCTGCTTTGGGGCGTCTCGGCTGCTGTCGTAGGTGCCGCGGGCGTCAAAGGGGTAAGGGTAGTCGGTGAGCAGAGGCGGCAGGGGTGTGTGCTCGATGTGCCGTCGCCGCGGCTGTTCGT
Source organism: Chaetomiaceae sp. B2702 (assembly GCA_023628455.1). Classification (NCBI taxonomy): domain Eukaryota; kingdom Fungi; phylum Ascomycota; class Sordariomycetes; order Sordariales; family Chaetomiaceae; species Chaetomiaceae sp. B2702. The sequence continues at coordinate 28,053 of JAMAKP010000102.1, read as the reverse complement.
CTTCGGAAAGGGTGTAGTCCTCGCCCTCGTCCTCCTCTACGACGGGCGGCGCTCTTCTCTGTACTTGGCTGCGTCGCGCAGACAAGAACAGCTTCTTCCAGCGGAAAGACGGCAAGGGCTTGTAGAGCAGATACAGAAAGGCAAAGACCAGGGAGAGCACCAGGGAAGCAACCCAGGCACTCGGCGCAATGGTGATGCTGACGAGCGACACGTTGTTGTGGACCGAGAAGAGTGACTGCATCACATCAAACGCGGATCGCGGTTTGTCGCCTGCCAGGGAGGATCCGTTTGCCGTGATGCGAGGGGCGGGCCGATCGGGCGGCGGGCGGCGGGCGGCGCGATGCCCGCTTGGGGGGGTGTGGTGTGTGGTATGATTGCGATTTGCGGCGCCGAGAGAGTCAGGGTCCGATGCGATTCACACTGTCTAGTTATCTACTTTCTTCAGGGGCTCGTCTGGAACGGTAACGACGCTGATTCGGGAATGTAAATGCGAATCCTGAGTCGCGTCGCAAGGGCGGTTCTCCTGGATGCACTTTCAAAAATTGAAACGAGGTCCTCCAAGAATGATGTTCTCGAAAAGGTATGTATGCATGCACATACATTGGCTCCTCAGGCAGGCCTCATGGCGCCCTAGTGGAGGGCGGTCGCATCCCACCTTGCGCCATGCCATGCCATGCGGCCGGCGACCAGGGAGGAGGGGGGACCGCAGGGGAACCCCAAAAACGAGAGGCTGGGGAGAGATGCCAACATGTGGCCCCACCTGGCACCGGCAGTCGCCTGTGGCCAACCAACCCGGCAACCCCGCAGCCCCTTGCGGGAGAGCGGGGCAGCCAACTCGTCGAGGCAAATGCGGGGTCCACTCCAACCAGTCTCTCAATTGTCTCATTCGTTGAGAGAGTGTAGGAAACATGCGGCTTTGCATTGGCGTGACGTTGACGAAATCCGGAGGATCGTCGTGGGCGTTTCTCGTCTGAATAACCTCGATAACCTAACTTCGTCGCAGGAAAGAGAAGATGAAGAGTGCTGGCTGAGACAAGGGAGCTAGCATATACATAGAGGTGGAGCATGTCATCTCTGGCGCTCATCACCCCGCAATCTGGGCTGAGGGTTCATGCAACCCAGAAAACGTGGGCGACGATGTGTTCGAGCTCAGATTGGTGGGGGCTGTTGATAGTTGATATGCGCTCACTTCATGCTCTAAACAAAGCGTCTGACATTCCGCAATTTCCAGAGCATCATTCACTCGTCGTTGTTCAGGGTCATTCCATAAAGTACATTAAAATATAGCAGACCTCCCTCTCCGTGACCATGCATCGGATACCCATTAAGAGCAAAAGACCCACCCACCGAAACCCCTAAAGAGTCAAATCGAGAGAAGTATGCCAGTACCTTGCACCAATCCGTTATCGCCTCGTTTACTCCTCCGAGCGCCCCCTCTCTTTGTCAACCGAGACGGCGACAGCGCCCTCGAGCGCGGCATATCAGACTCCTAATCAATCTTCGCATTTGCCAGGCTCCTCGCCGCTGGGTTGTGGATATTATTGATCTGATGCGTCGACGGAACCCGCTTGAACTTGCCCTGTTTCCGCAGGCGTTTCCTTGCCACCATGACGGGGACAGAGCTCTTGGTGACGAGGTAGTTCGAAAAGGAGCCGAGTATGACCCTACACGCTCAGTCAGTTTCAGACACACACAAATACACACATCCCATCCATACGAATAAACAAAACAAAAAAAGAAAGAAAGAAAGAAAGAAAGATACGTACCCCTTCAAAGCACTCCTCCCCCGACTCCCCAGAATTACCAACGTCGGATTCACCAAGTCAATCACCTCAGTGATCAGGTGCTTCGGATTCTTGCAGTGTAGCACCTCGACAATGACGCGCACCTGCAGCCTCGTCTTGCGCAACAGCTTGGTCACCCGCTCGCTGATGCTCTGCACAGCTTTGTACCGGTCCTCCTCGGCCTTGTGGCGGTCCTTATTGAGCGACGGCGCAGGAGAGACGCTGGTCGTTGTCCCCGCGTCTGAAACTTGGGGGAGCAGCGGCCAGGGCCGTTGGTGGCTTAACGGCAGATTGGTGCCGCTCGGCGTGATGGGCACCTTGCTGGAGGTTACCGTGTTGATGGCGGCGGCTTGTTCTTTCATGGCCTTGGGCTCGTCGGGCACCTGCGCGCTGTCGCTGGCGCCGATGCCAGTTTCTTCGTCGACGCAGTAGATGGCCAGGAGCGTGTCGCCATCACGCAGGACGGTACCGATGGCCCATTCCAGCGCATGTGCTGATTCTTCGCTGAGGTCCGTGGCGACAAGGTATTTCCGTGGCGGCCGGTGTTCTTCTTCGGCGTCCTGGACGAGCTTCGAGTACTCGCCCCTCGTGATGATCTGGATCGTGCGGTGCGCCTCGGGCGTGTCCATAATCTGCGTCATGGCGAACGACAGCTTCTGCGCTCTCTTGATATCCGTGAGGTCCTGCTCCGTGTCCGAGTCCACGGGCGTGTGAGTCCCGGTCCCTGGCGGATCATCAAAGCTGGTGGCTGGGTGTATGACGGGCTTGCTGTGTTTCACTCGCTCGCCGGACGGATTCGTCACCGTGATTTCCGGTTCGTCTAGTAGCGACCTGTACTGGTATGCAGGCTGTTGAGAAGCCACTTGTATCCGTTCTTCCTCGGCTGCCGCTAGCAAGCTCTTGGCCTGCCGCTGGGATTGAGAATCGGGAATTTCGGGCCCTGCCGACAATTTGAGGTTATCAAAGCCTCGGTCAGCCTTCCTTCCGCGCTGTCCTTCCTCCCCAGAAGAACTTCCATTGTCCTCGCTGCTGTCCTCAACCAACAGCTCGCCATCCGGGCCCAGGTAGTCCTTAGCTAGCCTGCCAGTTCCGGTCATGTAATTGGCACTTTTCCGTCTCCCCAACTCCGACAGGGTTCCTCCAGACCGGGCCAGGGCTGCATCCGAGAGGCGTCTGTACGCATTGTTGTAATCGAGGATCTCGGGGTCATTGACCACTGCCCGTCCGGCGGGGCTCAGCGTGCGTAGAAGCGGGGTGGCGCGAGGGGAGTGCGAGCGGACGCCCAGGCGATTATGGGGCGACTTTGACTTGTTCCCGGGGCGCGCGGAGGGTCCGGGCGTAGAATGATGACGTCCCCTATCACCGGGGAGAACCAGGCCGGTCACATCGTTGCCCTTCATGATTTCGGACATAGCATTCGATCGCTTGCCGCCCTGTGTGACCCTTTTCGGGAGGGCCTGGCCCCCATGGGTTGTGATGATTCCGGAGAACTGATATTCGGACGTCTTGTCTGCCCGGAGGGGCCCCAGCCTCGGCCCAAAATCAGCGGGCGGCCGGGCGGAGGCGTCTGACATGCTCCTAGGGTGCGCGCTGTTGGCAGCATGGGCGCGAGCATTCGAGTCGGTTGGCGACGAGGGCGTACTTAATACTTGCTTTGCGGCATTGGGCGGGCTGTCGACGTCCAGCATGCTTCGGACCGGTTGCTGCGGCGGGCTGTCCACATCGAGCATGCTCCTTACGGGGGCTGTTTGGGAGTTGTTGTCTTAGTACTAAAACTCTTTGGTGACATTGGAAAGGAGGGGAGCGTAAGGGACGGAGGGTCATCACCAATATCTAACATGCTGCGGACCGGAGAGCGAGGTGTGTAGGGGGACGGGGAGCGAGCCCCCAGCGCACTGGGGGGCCGGGGCCGCGGGTTCGAATTTCCCTCTAGAAGCGCTAGCACCTCCCTACGCTCTTCATCAAGCATCGCCTCCATTGACATCGGTTGGTGCCTGGCCATGGTGGGCGGCGTCGGACGTCGAGCGTGGTCTGCCTCGAGCGTTTTCCGGGTGTGGTGGAGCAGTTAGGTACGCAACAGGCGTGTAAGAGAGGTATGGCGGGGTGACCAGCGACGGTTTGTCGTTAGGTAAGTAGGAGAGGGTGTAACTTGTACGTTGCGATTTGAAGGAATACCACAGCTTTCGTGCTGTTTGAGAACCGTCAACGCGCTGGGATATTTGGCTGGAACTAAATGGATGAAAATTGGTGAAAGGGCATCTTGATTTTCGACAGCTAAGCCTCTCCGTCTTCGTCGGCTCTCAGATCATAGCGGGGGCGTGAGCCAGCTGTTTTTCGCCTGTGAGTCTTGTGGTCAAAGACGCTGCCAAGATGCAAAGTCCCATAGAAAGCAGAGCTGGGGCTCCGTTTCGCCAAGGCACCAAGACGCCGATTACAGGGCTGCTAGGGTTCGATGCGTTGGAGCTGCTGCTGCACTGCCATCGGCTCGTTCCAAATCTAACGTAATTGCGGGCAAGTTGGTCTTGACGGTTGTGTGGATGACGAATGTTTCCTTCAAAAAGAGAGGTATTTTTTTTATTCCCTTCCCGCGGTTTGACATAGACACGGCAGAAAAAATCCACTGACGTCGGGTGTTGGGGGGTTGGAGGCGTTTTTGAAGCTCCGCTCGAGTCTATCCGCTGCATGACGTGCGGGGGTGGGGGGTCCTTTACCTCAACTCCTCAAAAGTCAGTAGATGGCCCTGGTCGATCATGCTCTGCGGAGAGTGGACCTTGCAGGCAGAGCCCAGTGGGAACATTTCTCCCGCTCAGGTGCTCTCCAGCGGAAGTGCCCGAGCGCCCTGTCCATCAGTTGGACGTAAAGGGTAACGGCAAGGTTGGCCAGTGGTCTAGACCATCGCCTTCGGAGTCGTATGTACCTAGGTAGTTACGCACCAGACCCGTACCTAAATAAGTCAACAACATGTCTCGGGTTGAGGACAGCCACGGCCCCGGTGAACTGTGTGCTCTCCGGCTCAGCTACCCCACAAACGCAGTCCAGACCGCCGCATCCATCCATCCGGGTGTCATCGGCACCCGGCAAACCGGGAGATGGTAGGAATATCAAGCGGCAGGGTTTTATAGCCCGGTTTTGGATCTTGTCAAGCGTCACCGATATTCAACGAGTGGCGTGCTTTTGTGTAGTCTAATTATTTACAAATCGCTGCAATCGGCAATAACTAGGTACATACCCTCTCTTCACGTAAAAACGAAGGGTGTGGACAGGCAAAGGGACACTGGTGGAGTACAAAACGAACGGTTCGCACTTCAGCTCTAGAGGGGAGCATAACAGCTCCATCGTGGGCGTGTTCACACCTGAAGCAATTACTGGAACCAAAAGTTAGTTCATACATATAATGTACACTACACTGTTATCTCGCTGTATAGCGCAACGGGTGCCCTCTCCCTGAGGGGTCTGTGTAGAGCCTCCCGTTGCTCTCGCCCCTCATAACAAAAGCAACCCCCAATCCCCAACCTCCCCGTTCAAACCATGCCTTTCACGGACGTGTGCATCAAGTTGGCACGGTTACCCGTACCGGACTTGTGAACCTGCATGCGCTTGTCCCAAACATTCGACCTTCCCTCGACGACAGCCACGATCTCTTCGGCCACACGGTGCGGAAACATGGTCCTGCCGCTGCCCTTGGATCTCTTCTTGTTGACCACATCCAGGATCCACTGAAACGCAATTCTCCTCCGCTGCCGTGCCCGCAGCGGCATGGGCACTTCAAGCGACTTCCCGCCGCCTGCCAGACCCTTGAAGCCGCGCATCTTGACCAGCGGCGCGACCGAGTCGATGGCGAGGCCGAGGTAGAGAACCGGATCTAGCGGCATATGAGAGGCTGGGGGTGCCCCGGGGAGGAGGGGTCTCAATGGGTCGAGCCTCGGGGGTGGTGATGTGCGGAGGTAGTTGAGGATGATGGCCATGTCCTAGAGTATCCCGTCAGATCCTCCGTCCCTGTGTCAACCCGGCGCAGGCCGCCGACTGTTCATTCTGCTCTTACCCTCTGCGCCTTGGCCAGCTTTCCGTCTTTCATCAATAGCCGTGTAATCTGCATGATGACCTCGTCGTACCGATGCTTGGCGTGCTTTTGCGATGCCAGCGGCAGCTCGGGCAGCCCGTATTTGTGGCCTTCGACCGACGCGTCCATGGATGTAAGCCCATATTCGATCATGCGCAGCTGGTTCAGGGCAGCCTCGTTCTCATTGCTCGTGTACGCAGCGGGTTCGCTCTTGGGTACCATGGAGGGCGGGAGATTCCCCGAGTTGCTCTGCGGCAACCGTGATGAGGTATCGTCGGCCAGGCCCCTCCTTGCCAGCAGCGCTGCCGGCCCGGGCTGCGGCGCTGGGGCAACTGCCCGCGTCCGTATCGAAAGGGCTCTGCAAGCCGACCAGAGATTCAATCGTGGAGGCATGGTTGCTGTGTGGCGGGATCGGCAATTGGGTCCTGATGCGGTGTCGCGGTCACGACACGCAAAGGAGCCTCCTCGAAAAATTGAAGAGATGACCGGGGTTTAGCCGGGCACGCCGGGGGCCATGTGGAGGAGGTTCAGCGCGTCTGTGCAGGCCCTGTCCTGGTCCCAGTTCATCTCGATCCCCAGCCAGCCACACTCTTCCGGACCCTGATCCGACTGGCCCCCCCCCCCACGTTGCTTCACCCAGGGGATCGGTTTTTTGCGATCTCTCACTCTTTTCAATCGACATTCACACATCTTCTTCTTTTTTCTTTTTTTTTTCTCGACTTCGTATCCTAAAATGAGGCAACTCCACTTGACGTTATACAGTGGGTGGCGCAAGCCCAACCCAGACACCAGCTCTTGAACTCCGCTGAGAAACAGAGCCGATGAGAAACGACAGCTTGCAAACTGACTGACCGCTCCCATCTCCCATCTCCCATCTCCCCCTGCCGATCAGCGAAACTTCCATTTATCACATGTCTCTTCTCGATTCGTTGTCTATGCATATCCGCTCTTGCATCAAACCCACCCCTAATAAATAAACAATCCTCCCAACTCAAGTGGCGCTGGTCACGGGAACAAGTGCCGCTGCCCGTTGTCTGCTGGCTCGTCCTCTTCTTCCCCCCCCATCCCCACACTCGGCGCGCCCCTGACGTGGACATGGAGCAAACCTACCACTTTACCAAAGTAACCACATCCCGGCCGAAGAAGCCCGGACCGAGCAACGACCGAAGCAAAACGCAAGAAGCAAGTACCAGTCGCCGCTCGGTATCCCACACTGGCGGTGAGATGCAAGGGGGGGGTTGCGCCGGGATACCCAGTTCGTCATCTTCCTGGTCTCCCACATCGATGCGTCGCCCCTTGGGCCTTCGGAACAGAGGGAACTTGCCTACCAAGTTTGATCAGCCGTCTTGGCTTTCTGATAACAATTGCTTTTGTGGTCAACAACACCCAGGTGAATTCACTCGGACGGCGAGTTCGACAGGGAAAAGTGTTAAGATGGGGGAAAATGTCCGTCATCGGAGCATTATTATCATTCCCAGTGGCAGCGCTAAAACATAATAATAATAAAAAAGCCCAAAATTAAGACAGCCTATCCAAAAATCCGAACCCATGACGCAGCCAACCAGCCGATGCCGTTAACCAAGAATGATAAAGAGAAACTTTTATCTGTCATCCGAAAAGCCGCATTGCTTCTTGCTACCGCCGCCCTTGCCTCGCCGTAGAGACGGGGGGGCGGGATGCTTCGTCGACATGGAGTCATCCGACCCAGGCGCAGACCGCTTTTTGGCCCCAGAGCCGGCAACCAAACCCAACCCGCCAGCGAAGCACCAAACACCCACCCAGTCAGCTCAGCGAGACAAGCAGCAGCCGCATCCAAGCAGTAACCAGTGAGACTTTGTTTTGGACTCCATTCCCGCTCCCAATGGCGCGAGCCAGAGCGAGATCGCAGAGAAATCCGCCAGACCCAGTTCTAGCACACTGCCTTTCCATGATGATCGCCGCGCGCATGCCGTGACCGTGACCGTGACCGTGACCGTGACCGTGACCGTGACCGTGACCGTGACCGTGACCGTGACCATGACCATGACCATGACCATGACCCCTAACACTATCGTCCAGGGAACGAATATTGAAGAAAACAAAGCCAAAGGGTGCAGAGATCCATAGACAAGAAAAATGATGAAAATGAGAAGAAAATAAATAAAAATAAAAATGCCAACCTAACTGACAAACCAGCCCAACCGTCGGATAAACAATAGTAACAAAAGATCCTCCAGAGAGCCCAGTGGCTTCATGACAGATTCCCAATGCGCCGTGTGGCATGCTCGACGACCGCCAACTCCGAAGGGGGAAAAATAAAAAAGGGAGAAGAAAAGAAAAAGAACCTCAAAGTCCGAGGTGTAAAATGGGGGAGGGGAAAGAAGAAGAAAAAAATGGTATCAGTATCGTACAAAAATGTGATGCCAAAATTCCCAACCGAACGGAGCCGAGGTAGAGAGAAAATGTCGACAGAGAGTGCGAGTCCGATGTCGCCAGGCGAATATCAGCCGCCTCGTGAGCGAGAATGAGAGCGAGGGCGAGGGCGACAGGGGGCGGCGGAGAGAGATGAGAGAGGGATAACAAGACGGGATAAAACCGAGAGACAAACCCCGTTGAACGGTAGCAGCCCAAACCGGCAGAGGACCCCAAGCAGCGCGCCGCACGCATTTCATGAGCGCAAGACCGGTCCCCTCCCGCCGCCTGCCCGCCTGCCCCGTCCAACCAGGGGTCCATCAATCTCAGCCGATCTCATCACATCGCCTCTCTTTGATCACCTCCACCACCACCCCGAACCCTCGCTCCCGTTTCGCTTTTCGATTGGGCCGAGACGTTCCGCTTCGACGGGACCGAGACCGAGACCGAGAAGAAGAGACTTCACCGGCTCCTGCTCGTAGAAGGCGAGCTGGCAGGGCTGGACCCCTTGCTCAGCCAGTTCAGCGCAACCTCGGCGGCATCCTCCATGGCGTTGTTGAGGTTCTTGCCGTCGTACCAGAACCGGGCGCGGTGATCGGCGCCGTGGACAAAGACAGTGCTGGACCAGGCGGTGCGACCTCCTATTATCATGTCAGTCTGTCTATTGTGTGTGTGGGGGGGGAGGGAGGAAAGAGATTTTGAGTACCTCGCCTGTCTGAGACGATTTGGAAGACGGGAGCGGCAATGTTGCACTCACGGCACACATCTAGTGGGTGGATGGGATGGTTAGTTGATGAGTTTGCCGGCAGGGGCGAGGATGGAAATTGGAAGCTGAGGAGTGCCGCGTCATACCCTCGAGCTTATCTTGCCAGGTCCTATAAGCCATTGTTGTTGAAGTGAGACGAGTGGACAGATGGATTAAAAGGTTCCAGAGTTTTGAGAGGAGTGGATCTTGAGGAAAGATCGCAGGTGCGGAGCGAGGCTGTTCAAGATCTGTACAAGTCGTCTGAGGGCTGGATGAGTTGGGGATAAAGTTTGTGTGTGTGTGCCTGGTAGTCGGAGTTATGGAAGAGTAGAACAAGGCGTGTCCGTGTCCCTGGGATTCGCCTTTTATACCCTCGGAACAGTCCGCACCGGCAAGGTACCACTTGGGTTTCCAAACAACCGGTCTGCGAGCCGGACTGATGTGGCCAAAAAGGATTCGAAGAGTCGATGTGCTTAATTAGGATGCATGCCCCCTTGCTGTACCGCTTGAGCCGTCTGCTGTTTTGCTAATTCCCGAGAAAAGACTTGTTTGTTCGCGAAGGTGCAGGACAACAGCGAGTAGATTATGAGCAGGAGACGGGATGGTGCATCGTGGCCAGGACCAAACGGACGGACAAGGCGGGAAGAGGAGGCAAAAGACGTTCTTTGCTGTTCCTGCTTTCAATGAAGGAGAGCAGGCGGGACTGGAGAGTAAGGAAAATGAGAAAAAATATGTCTGGTATTTCAGCGACTTAGACAGGTGTGATGGCTTGTCCTATGTGGGGATTGGTGGATTTCCCGCCGTGGGTTACGCTTTATCGTCCTCCGAGGCGGTGGATGGATAAAGATTTCTTTTCCGATCTTCTTTCTCCTTTCCCTTTGCTTTTTGGTCCCTGCACTGCTGCTGTGTGCCAAGTCACCGGCCTACAGCGAATATGGTGCCACTGACGACCGAATCCATTGGGATTCAAGCAGGCCATGACACTAGCCTGGGCCTAAATGTTTGCTGTGGTTGCGGCAGGAGACAAGTAGCACACGGCCTCGTCCGAGGTGTATGTACACAGCACACCTGGGACTTCTCGATGCCAGCGATGGGCAAGGCAGCGTGGAGGTACGGGAGCGCGGCGCCGAACACCAGCCCGCCGGGCACTGGCGAGGCCTGGGTGCAGTGTGTCGCCAGTGACGAGGAAGTCAAGACAAAGTGTGCAGGAAAAAGCAATGGGATGCGGCAACCGGTCAGCAGCAGGGGTCGGTGCTTGGGTGCCCGCTGGCTGGGGCACTGATGAGCTGTCAGCCCACTTGGGCAACTACCCAAAACGAACTAATGCCAGGATGTGCAAGGGGTAAAGAGTGAACTGGCGCGGGATCTGCCAGTGCCCAGGGAGCAAGACGAACCACAGGCTTGCAGGGGAAGCAGGATAGTGTAGTAGACATCATTTGCTGGCTGGGCAGAAATGCCATGTCGTTCGGGTGCCAAGGCCACCGAGCTTCTTCTGAGTTGTCACCGTCACGGCGGCGTCCAATGCAGCCGTAGTCTAAATCGAGAGCCGCCAAGAATGACGGAAGTTGTCTGGAAGCAAATCGTTCACCTTGGCCCCGTGACTGGGAGACGTCGAGAGCGAATCGGGCCACAGCGATATATGCTTGCGTGGCAGTCATTGGACGAGAGAAACGTGGACGTGGTATCGTGTCAACAACACGCGTTTGGAGTTCCCTGGCTTTTGTTGAGACGCATCGGAGCGTCGACGGTGTACAACCAGTTCAACATAACCTGCAGTCTGTGTGCTGTTGGTCACATTGCTCCGAATGAACGACACCAATTGCTCCTCATCAACCTCGTCACCGTGGTGTCATATGTTTGCTCCTTTCATTTCCGCCGCCGTAGCGGGCCCGCATCCGCCAGTTGCGATTGCTCGACGGTCACTCGAAATTGCCCAAGTCCAAGGCAAGAAGAGCTGAGGCGCCGACAAACTGTGCTGTGTGGGGAATGGTCTTGTCAGGTTGACTGTCCTTCTGAGCTCGGCGAATGGATGTAAACACGGATCGGGCGGTACCGGTCGGCTGGGAGCCTCCACCAGGCATGATCCTGTCAGATTGGCAATTGCAAGCTGTCGAATGTTGTGCAGCGGTGAGGGACGCCCCGAGAGGCTCTACCGCGAACGGTACTTCACGGCTAGCGCACCCTCAAAAAGAGCAAAAGAGCAAAGGCCCGGTACGTGGTGCACGTACAACCATCTCCGTCGGATCCCTAGTGTCCGAGCTTGGTTCGGCATGTCAGTTTGGAGGCTCAGTCCTCAGACTGACCCGTGTACTGTGGCAAGGCCGATGTGTGTAGGGGCCCGTTAGGTCGTTTGTCGTGGGACGGCAGCGCCTGCTCGAAATGCCGACGTGCAGTGAGGACTTTGAGGGCGATTGTCAAGGTGCTTTGCCACCGTTGATCGTTTCTCGGTGCCAACCGCTTGGTGCCGCTTCTTCAGGACGTACCCACAGAAGATCTCTGCCTCCTTGAGTTCACTGGCAACATACGGGCAGCGACACCTGGCGCATCAGCCCCCCTTGGTTTTTGGCGAGCCCCGGCGCAATATCCAGCTAGCGTAGGCGGCATGCTCCAATGTGGTTTGCGCCTCACGGCACGCTCCCGGTCAAGGGCTTGATGTTAATCGATCTGCGTACGAGATTCGGATCGGGTGACACGCGGCTCGTCGATACCGGCCTACGGACCGGCGGCGGCAGAGGGCGTGGCGGTCTAGACGCGGGACGACCAAACCCCGGCCGTCAGCTAACAATGCGGCTGCGGTTGGGGACCAAGCCGAACCGAATCAGTGAATGACAACTGCTCAGCGGGTACGTGCCGGCGCCACATCGCGCGGCGGTGTCAGTGTTTCAGAGCGTTGCGGCGTCTGCCGTGACCCGCCGAGTGCTCCCCGAAAATGGCCGGTTCGGCATACATCCTTTCATATCGACCCCGGAGTTGGCGAGCTTCACAAGGCCGGGCCAGTCTAAAATGCAAACCGTGACAGAAGAGATGTGGCAGAGCGGTCCGTTGTTGGTGTCAAATGCGAGCTTGTTTATACATCAAGGAGTGCCGGTATGTGGTCGTCGTCTTCCACTGCCGTGCTGCCAAGTCAAGCAGGGCATACACGATCAGAAAAAGTGGCGTCCTGACATCGGGAGACGCGGTTCCAGTTGGGCATCGCAACGTCAAGCCGCCTCGGGTCGGACAAAGCAGTTGACCATATAAATGGCTCGAGTGGCAGTTGGGTTCTCATGCAGTGGTAAGCCTCAGTCCCTCTTGACCTTTTCGCGAGCCGGATGGGTGGTACAAGAGCAGTACAATCCTGTTGCGGCCAGTTCATGGATGGACACATGAGCCTCAACGTGCCGCTCTCTCTCCTGACCGACCAGAGAAAGTGCCAGAAATCATGGCCGAGGTCCAGCGAATGAACGAAGAATGCCAGCTTTATGAAGCGCCGCGGTGAATTGGCGACAACCACATCGCGCCTTTGCGAGCCTCCGGACTTGGGCTCTAAAGTTCTGCGACATCCACACAGTAGCTATGCACAGTACCTAAAGCTTCGGAGCCTGGGCGGCCTCGAGACTCGGATGGTGATGGCGCCCCGCAATGTGTCATGCCGACATTCGAATGATGGAGCAGGAGTCGTACTGTTTTTTTCTTTTTCTTTTTCTCTTTTGACTCTAGACGTACGTAACGAATATCGTGGTGAGCGGGCAGGCCTTCCAGACCTATCGCCAACGGCGGATTGATGTTGTTGACAGGTCGAGGCTGAGTTGTTGTTTGAATGGCCTTTGACTGACTGTGCACAGATCTGTACAGGACTTGCCTAGTAGGCAACTATGAAATAACGCAGCTGCGGAGCATCGCAACTGAGTCAGCAGGGAACGAGCCATTTCCTGTAATTTACATTACACGATTGAACTATGCACTGAAATAACAGATTACAGCGGACCCGAATTTACTGCTGGAAGGGGCGAATGAGAAGGATATTTTGACGGTAATAGAGTTGCAACTCCCCAGACACTCAAACTCTGCAGTGGTTTCAGCTGAGCGAGGCATGTGGGCTCCACCCCCTGAACTTTACCTCGGCTTGTGCCCAGCCCCAGCAAACCGCCCCATCGCCATGTCGCAGCGTGACCGTGTCTTGTCCGAATGGGAGCCGGCCGCTGACCTTATGAAGCCCCGTGTCCGGCTTCGCATTCCTTTGTCCCTCATCGTACTCCGCTAGAATCACGGCCGACCTGCATTGACATCGGACTCTTATCTGGTTTCTGCACACGTTTCTGGTCTCCGATTTAGCCGTGCAATTTCGCCGTGCAGAACCGCCGCAGCACAGCAGAGATGCCCTTCAACACCGAGCTGACCCGCCGACTCGGCATTGCAGGTACGTATACATATCTTGGAGGGGCCACACCCAACCCGTCAACAGACCAAATGAATGAGAACTTCTGGCTGACATTTTTTCTTCTTGACGGTGTGAAGTGCCCGTCGTGCAGGGTGGCATGCAGGCAGGTCCATCCCCATCCATATCGGGTGAGAAATGCTTAGCTAACACACACTACAGCATGTCGGGACCGCTGAGATGGCGAGCGCCGTGTCTAACGCGGGCGGCCTGGGTATCATCACAGCCCTTATCTGGCCTGAGCCGGAAGGCCTTCGCCAGGAGATCCGCAAGTGCCGGAAGATGACGAGCAAGCCCTTTGGCGTCAACATCACGCTGCTCCCCGCGCTTGTGCCTCCCAACTATGACGCCTATGCCCAGGTTGTCATTGATGAGGGCGTCAAGATTGTCGAGACGGCCGGCAACTCGCCGGGACCCGTGATCTCCAAGCTCAAGAAGGCTGGGTGCATCGTCCTGCACAAGTGCACCACCATCAGGCATGCCCAATCCGCTATAAAGCTTGGTGTGGATTTCTTGAGCATTGATGGGTTTGAGTGCGCTGGGTACGTGCTAGGCCTCACGTTCCACAATCAGAGGCAGGCACACTGACACATCTGTACAGCCACGTCGGCGAGTCAGACATTACAAATTTCATCTTGCTCAGCAGGGCGCGGCAAACACTCAAAGTGCCCTTCATCGCGTCTGGCGGTTTCGCCGACGGGCAGGGTCTCGCGGCGGCGCTGTGCCTCGGCGCCTGCGGCGTCAACATGGGCACGCGGTTCCTGTGCACAGTCGAGAGCCCCATCCACCATAACATCAAGGAGCAGATCGTCAAGTCGGAGGAGACGGACACGGCGCTCGTACTGCGGCGCTGGCGCAACACGACCCGCCTGTATCGCAACAAGGTTACGGAGCAGGCGCTCAAGGTCGAGCGGGAGAGCAAGACGGGTGAGTTCTCCGAGATTGCCCCCTTCGTCAGCGGCAAGCGTGGGCGTGAGGTTTTCATCAACGGCGACCCCGAGTATGGCGTCTGGACGGCGGGCCAGGTGATCGGTCTGATCCACGACATTCCTACTTGCAAGGATCTAGTTGCGAGGATTGAAAAGGAGGCAGAGGAGACGCTCAAGGAGAAGACCGGGTTGTTTACCCCTTCACCGAAGCTATAGTTTAGAGTGTAGAGTGCAGACCCGGGTGGTTGGATTGTATTTTGGTTTCGGTGGCATGGGAGTTTAGCATTTGATGTTTATCATCTCCTGAAACCCCGTCCCAGTCCCTGATGTCATCATTTATCATCCTACGATGCGCCAATGGGGTATAATAAGCAAGTTTGAGATACATCCAGATTGGTTTGCCTTCATTGTCGACAGGGTTGCTCACATAACCCTAACCCCCTTTTTATATTAAGCTGGCTCGGTCCTTGACGATGAGCCGAGAAAAGAGCCCCGCTCGGCTCCCTTATTCCATGCATTCCCCTTCGGCTGCAAATGCAGGCGCTCAATGATGCAGCGGCCGCAACCTCGGCATGTGCGCACGCACGAGCAGCATCGCGCGAGCCATCCCATCCCGTTCTATCCCTTTGTGGCACTCCACCCCCTCGCCATCCCGTCGTTGATCAATCACTTCTTTTCTTCATTTCCAACATAACGATCTCGTAATTCCGTGTCCAAATAATCACTGCCCACATCTCCGATCTCGACGATTGAACCGAGCCGCGAATCTCGAAAACAGCTCGCATTTACACGCCCGGCGGGGGTACACACAAAAACGAGGAACGAACGAACGAACGAGCAAACGAAAGAAAAAAGACCAAAACAAAGATAAAAACAAAAACAAGAACCGCCCACAATGGTCGCCGACGCCCTCATCTACCATCCGGCGGTCTCGCACTACCTCAAGTTCGTGGCCACCACGGTCGGCCGCGACAAGCTGCTGCGCACGCTGCAGTACTTTGCGCGCTTCTACGCCTGGTACCTGCTGCGGACCAACCGGCCGCAAGCCTCGATCCAGCCGTGGGAGGCCATGAAGAAGCAGTTCGGCCTCGTGCGCAAGGTGCTCCGGGCGGGCAAGAACGTCGAGCACTTCAAGGCGGCCGCCGTCGCCGCCGACGCCAAGACGATGGATCCGGTCCTGCGGTATACCGCCGTCGGCCGGCAGCTCGGGTACGCCGGCTATCTGACCATGGACCTGGCGACGCTGCTGGATGCGACGGGGATCCGGAAGACCAAGAGCGCCAAGCGCTTTCAGCAGGAGGCGTACCGGTTCTGGGCCGCCGGCATCGCGTGCAGCATCGTCGGCCAGCTGTATACGCTCTATGTGCTGCGCCAGCGCGAGGCGAGGGTCGATCGCAAGGAGGGCGAGGGCGTGTTGGAGAGCAAGAGGATTGCCATGTGAGTTCCCTACCCCGCCGCGCCGGGGCGGTTTGATGTGGTCATGGATGTGTGGTGGTCACTGACGATATTCTTTGCAGGGAACGGACGGGCAGCCAGCTTCAGCTGACTTCGGATCTTTGTGATCTGACGGTTCCGCTGTCGGCCCTTAACTGGGTTGGTTTTGATGATGGCTTTGTTGGTCTGGCGGGCACCCTGAGCTCTTTGATCGGCGTCTACCTGCAGTGGAAGAAGACGGCGTGAACTGAGCTGAGGCGAGAGTGGGCTGGTCAAGGTCTAAGGAGGAGGTCATTGGAGCCGACCATGACGCGCTGGACGACCGGTAGTACAAAAGCGATTGCGGGATTTTGGCGGAAGACGGCCGCCGCAGATGATGGTGGGCGGCCAGTGTTTTTGATACCTCTTATCAGCTCTTCTTACCTTTTTATAGCTGTGTATGTTCAGTGTAGTCCATTGATGAATTGGCTTCTCAGTAGTGGGGCCCCAGGGGAGGATGGGTGTTGTCAGTCCTGATATGATATCCCGATCTCTTTGCATTTCGTCGGACGAACATAACCGGGGTTGCTCAGTAACCCTTCTCAAGCGACGGTGAGCTCTCGATAGAACATGGCCCTTATAGTCTTATACCTGTCCACTGTGTAAGTAGTCGGCGTCGACCGCCGCAGCTGTTCGGCCACACTCGGGCGAGGTGGATCCGTGCCAGCGAACGGCACCTCCGCTCCACACCAGCGATCGGGCCTCGGCGCTTCAACCCCGGCTAGTCCCACTCCGGCTCCGAACGCAGTAAGCGTTGATTGTCTCGGCAGGCGGCCGGCCAATTAAATAAGGGCTCTGGAGCCCCCAACGCTCTGTCAAACCTGCCGGATGCAAGGGCACTTTGTCACAGGCTGTCCTGTGACGTTTGCGATTTGTTGGGCCCTTGGCTCTCCCGTCCGATCTGACGCACCACCACAGCTTCAGCCAGGCGTTTTTTTGTTTCTGGGGGGCCCAGGCAGGCACACAGAAAGCCATGCATCAAGCAAGGGACCAACTTCACGGACCGCTGGCGGCTCATTTGATGGTTCGCAACGATCGTGGGAATGTCTGCATGTGCTCTCGAGATCGCACACCCCACTGCAAACTGCAACGCCCTGTACCACAGGGGGCCCCATTTCTTGGTGATGTGGCCAAGAAACACCCGAACAGGACAACAGACAAACAAGTTCTTACATATGGATGACGGCACGCAGAACGACCTTGCATTAGTGGCAGCGGGGGGGTAGCTGTCTCCTGCCTGCTTGGGCGCAATGGGACTGCCTCCGGCGTGTTTCACTGTGCAGACCCGGGCACCTTCCAAGTTCCCGGTCTCGCTTCGACCACATCGCTGGGAAGGGTTTATGAGCTCTACTAGGTCGCTTGTGCCTGACTGCTCCGTTTTGGCATGTGCTCTCGTTCTCTCCAGCAAAACTGCCAGCCACCGCCGTCATATCTATCGTCTTCCCAATTCCGTCCCGAGGCGACGAAAACAGCGATTCGAGAGCGACCTACCTACCTCAAGACGCTACAGTACCTGCCCTGGCTATATACGGTTGTGGTGGCTGGTTTCGGACCACCCCTCATTGGCCCCCCCCCCATTGGGTTCTTTGCATTCACCGTTGGAGCTTCAGTGCTGGAGCTTCAGTGCTGCAGTCTTGCGGTCTATCGTCGAAGCATCATAATCTGAGGGCACCGTGGGGTTGGAGAACACTCAATTGATCTCGGCCGTTGCTTCTCTCCCAGCAAACCCGTCCCCCATCCAGCAGACATGGCTGCCCAAGCTGAATTCGAGGACTTGGGCCTCTCTATTCTCGGTCTGGGCACCCAGTACCCGCCCTGCGACCTCAAGGCCGACGCGCTAGAGGTGCTGGGCAAGCGTTTCCACCCAGACTCGCCAGCGTAAGTATCACCCCGTCCGTCCGTCCTTCCTCCCGCCAGCAGCGACTGACCCGGCCGTGTCCCAGCATGAAGAAGGTCCTCTCGATCAACCGGTACACTGGCATCGACCAACGCTCTTCGATAGGCACGCCTGACCACCCCATCGTCAACCAACCGAACCCGCCATCGATCGCTGAGCTCCATGGCGTCTTCATGTCAGATGGCGTCCCACTCGCAGTCGAAGCTGCACGGAAAGCCCTTGCCGAGGCGCATGTAGAAGCAGAACAGGTCACGCACATGGTGTCGGCAACATGCACCGACTCCGCGAACCCGGGGTACGACCACTTCGTTGCAAAAGAGCTCGGCCTCGGCCCCAACACAGAAAAGGTCCTCCTCCACGGTGTGGGCTGCAGCGGCGGCTTAGCGGCCCTCCGCACAGCAGCCAACCTCTGCCTCGGCCACACCATGCGGCGCAAGCCCGCGCGCATCCTCGTCGTCGCCCTCGAAGTCAGCACCACCCTCGTCCGCAGCGAACTCGAGAGCATCCACGCCTCGCAAGAAACCCGCATCGGCATCACCCTCTTCAGCGACTGCGCCGGTGCCCTGCTCCTCTCCAACAACATCCCCTCCCCTTCCACCTCCCACCTTGCACCACCCTCGCCACCAATCTACTCGCTCCTGGGCTGGCAACACCAAACCATCCCGTCCACCGAATCCGACCTAGGCTTCGACGCCGACCCGCTGGGCTGGAAAGTCGTGCTTTCCCCGCGCGTGCCGAGCCTGACACAATCCGTCCTCTCGCCAACCTTCGCCTCCCTCCTCGCCTCGTTACCGCCCCTCCCGGAGACGTACGCCCGCCCGGCAGACTTCGACTGGGCGATGCACCCGGGCGGCGCGACCATCCTGACGGGCGCCGAGCGCGCGCTGGACATCACCCCCGAGCACATGCGCGCCAGCTACGATACGTACATCAACCACGGCAACAGCAGCTCGGCGACGATTCTGAGCGTGCTGGACCGGCTGCGGAGGAAGGATATGGATGTGCTGGCGCCGGGGGGCCGCGTCAAGGAGTATGTGGTCGGGTGTGCGTTTGGGCCGGGGATCACGGTGGAGATGTGTCTGTTGAAGAGGGGGTTCGGGTCGGGATTGAGTGGCGTCATGAATGGGTCGGCGAGGCGGCCGGGGATGGAGACGCCGCCGGAGACGGAGAGCGAGGGCGGTGGGGCGAGTGACGGGAGTGATGTTGATGGCGACGACGGGAGTGAGGATGGCAGAGAGTTGTTGGAGGAGCGTCGCCAGCGAGACGATCAAGAGGCGTTTATAAACGAGGCGTTGGAGGGCGTGGAGCTGGATTGAGATTTTGCTTTGGGAGCTTGTTTGTTGGTTGAGTTGTGTTGTGTTGTGTTGTGTGGTGTGTAGAACCGGTGATTTAACGGGCCTGTTTGGACGAGATGAGGACTATAATCATGCGAGATTCATGGCAAGTGCGTTATGCTCAAGAAGAGGAGCGGCCAGATTAGGTGGTGTGAAATACGGGGCGGGAATGGGCTATGCTGGGTTTACGGTATCTGGGTGGACATAGTTATGAAAGAGGCGTGAGAAACTAGCACAGTAGATATCTAATTATTATTGCTCAACTAACTCGGAGCTTTCAACGCTGGCTGATCAATACTGTATGCTAATCAAAATGCTGAGTGTATACCTTATGTCTCACACCACAGGTTCAGGCGGCTCGAATTGACACTGGCTTCTCAACCTCTCCCGCCTCATCCGTCCTCGTCTCGCCCACCTCCGCGCTTTCCCCCCTCCTCAACCCCAACTGCGAGGTGTCATACCCGTTCGCCTCGAGATACTCCCTAAACCTCCGGTCCTCCAACGCGATGGTATCCTGCCCGATCTGCGGCAGCCCCACCAGCACCAGCACCGCGCTCAACACACACAGGCTGCTCGACACCCAGAAGGGGTACTGCGCCGACAGCGTCTCCGAGTCGCCGCCCGCGGCGATGATGTAGGGGAACACAAGGGTGCCCACAAACGCGCCGATCTTGCCCACCGCCGCGGCGACGCCGTAGTACTGGCCGCGCACGCCCGTGGCGCACGTCTTGGCCGCGAGCAGGCCGATGTTGTTGCCCGCGCCGAGCTCGCCGAGGGACAGGAAGATGCCGTACACGACGGTGAAGGCGCCCACCATGGCCGGCTGCGCGAGCGTCGTGTACTTGGCGGCCATGACGAAGCCGACCACGGCCTGCAGCGCCATGCCGCCGGCGAGGGCGTAGCGCGGCCCGACGAGGTCGGACACCGGCGCGCCCAGCATCGTGCCGGGGATGTAGAAGAGGTTGATGACCGTGTTCCAGCCGAAGACGGTGGTGAGCGGCGCCGTGGACGAGTTGAAGATGTTGGCGAGGATGGTGGACGAGTAGATGCCGAAGGAGTAGGCTGAGAACTGTATTTTTATAAAAAAAAAAAAAATTGGGTGGTGGTTAGTAAACCGCTAGGATGGTTGGATGGGCAGGTTGGCTTTACATCGTAGATGAACCAGATCAGGCTGACAACAAAGAGACGGACGCCGTAGAAGCGGAGGACGAGGAGGTACGGGGTCCTGGCGTGCTTCATGGAGTGCTTCTGGTACTCCTCGGGCTCCTTGACGAAGAAGCGCAGGACCAGCAGAACCGCGGGGAAGACGGCGCCGATGCCGAGGGAGGTCCGCCAGATGGTGCTGAGATGCTCGTTGTGGCAGGCCGCGGCGACGACGTAGGGCACGAAGGCGCCAAAGACGAACCCCTATGTATGTACACACCCCGTTAGCCCGCCCGTTAGTTACAGGAAGCGTAGCAACTACGATCACTAACCCAGTCAATCATCGTGTTGGTAAACAAAATGAACCACGTGTTTCTTGTCCCAGACTTGAGCTCGCTCGTTGACTCTGCGCATCCTACGCTGCCAGCTGGATATTCGCCTCCAATGCCGATGCCAACCTGCAAGATGTGTTAAATCTGCACCTTACGATGTACGTGAGTAGGGGGGGGGGGGGGGGGGGGGGGGGGGTGTAAAAAAAAAGACCACCCAAGGGT
>JAMAKP010000101.1:0-68663 GCA_023628455.1 Chaetomiaceae sp. B2702 | reverse complement strand
CCCGCCTGGGGGATTCATCCCCTCCCCCCCCCCCCCCCCCCCCCCCCCCCCCCCCCCCAAAAAAAAAAAAAAAAAAAAAAAAAGCACCACTCCTCCTTTAAAACCCCTCTGAGAGTCATGAGAAAGAGAAGCGGGGCAGCACTTTACTGATTCAGAAAAAAGTGCGAGAAGTTCACTAAGAGCGAAGACGCCATCGCAAGGCTGAAGAACGGCGAGAAGTTTGACGCTGTGGCGAGGGAGATGTCGGAGGATAAAGCGAAAGCGGGTCAGTCATTCATTCCATTTCACTCCACTACATTATCACCCTCGCAAGCATGGACGTGGCAATCATGGACATGCTCACACGTTTCACTGTCTACAGGAGGCTCGCTCGGCTGGCAGACCAAGGGCAACCTGGATCCCAAGTTCGAGGAGGTGGCTTTCAAACTGCCCCCTAGCCCGGTCGACAGTCCAACGTTTGAGAGAGTTAAGACAGAATTCGGCTATCACATCATCATGGTTGAGGATCGCAAGTAGCAGCAGCATGATTGGGTGCCAACCGGAATATGCCAGTTGCGAGGCGTCTTTTTATTTTGCCTTGTGTCTTGGAGTTTCCCATGCCATATGCAAAGGGCAGCCGCGCGAAGGGGCTCCCATGTTTCCCGCCATCCTTTTGCCAGCCGGTGAGAACCAGAGTTACATTCCGAAGAAGATGTCATCGGATCGTGACCCGAGAGGAGAACCCTGCCCAAATCCCTCTATAATTTCGCTCATTCCTTCTTTCCCCGACGGGGTGTGCTGCTACCCTCGCACGTGTTTTGGTCCGCTTAAGCCTCGGACTGGAAGTAGTTGAGGAGGATGGAGCGCTCCTGCGACTCCTCACCCCAGTCCTTGACGACGACGCAAGAGCAGTTGACAACCTTGCGGGCGTTGCCCTCGCGGTCGAGAACGCCTGTAACACACAAACCAGTCAGCAAACCAGTGTCCCACTATCCCACTTCTTCCCACGACAGGTTATCTCCGGGCCCACTCACAGAGACCAGCCCACTCGCCGAGCTGCTTGCCATCGGGCACCTTGATGAGCGGGATCTTGTGCTCCGAGCAGAGGGCGATGACGAGCTTCTTGTAGGCCTCCTCCTCGCACGACTCGTTGAGCACGCACATGTGCGCCTGTCTCCGGTCGAGAGCCTTGGACGCCTCGCGGAGGCCGCGAGCCAGACCGTCGTGCATCAGAGACAGCTTCAAGACACCCTTGAGCGCATCGAGAACCGACATCTGGCCCTTGGCACCCTCGGCCGACACCTCAACCTCTCCTGAAACCTCCGGGGCGTTGTTCTCTTCTACGTCCGACTAGATGAGGAAAAAAGAAACCATGGTTAGCGGGGTCTGTTCTGGATCGAGAAATTGTCCGTGCCGGGGGTCGATTGGGCGACGATAATGTGTTGGAAATCGGACGGTGCTGGTAGCGGAACGGTAATTCGGAGGGGAGATAGGGGGAATCCTCACCATCTTGACGTTTTTTGTTGCAGGTAAGCTGTCGGTTACGATCCTCGAAGAGTAATTGGTGATGTAGTCGTTTTCCGTGTGTTGAAGGAGGGATCTCGATGGCCCACGAGAAAGTGAAGATTAATGTGTGCGGGCTACCGGCCCCACCCAATCGGCTTGGGCCTCAATTCACGAATTTTGTGTGGTCGCATCGATTCCACCCGGAGCCACTCCATATTGGGCAAGGAGCACAATTGCGGAGCGCCGCGTTTAGGGCAAGTTTTCGGGGGCACGGGCCACCACAGCTCCCCGAATCCATCGAATTTTCCTGTCGAGAGCGATCCTCCCTCCCATCCCCGACCTGATCACCATCACCGCTTCTCAACGCAGGCACAATCGAGGTATGTAGACCCTCTCGGAAAATGACTTGCCAACAGGAATATGCCTTTTGCGAGGGCCGGGGAGAGCAATCATGGAATGGCTGAAGCCACGGTCGAAGCTGTTCCTTGACACGCTCTCCTCATCGGCAACTGAGCAGGCAGAACCCTCTTGAGACCTGTCGACGAGGGCACTCTCCACGCTCACCGAGCCTCGGAAGGCTAACGTAACACGCTTCGGCACGCTGGCAGATACCTCATTTCCTCTTTTCGATTTGAGAATCTCCGTTCGACCACCCAACAACCGCCAAAATGGTCCGCACTTCCGTCCTGCACGATGCCCTCAACAACATCAACAACGCCGAGAAGGCCGGCAAGCGCCAGGTCATGATCCGGCCCTCGTCCAAGGTCATCGTCAAGTTCCTGCAGGTCATGCAGCGCCACGGTACGTTCTGCCGCGCCGAAACCCCAGCTTCCCTCCTCCTCCCCCAACGACAAGCTGTCTTCGAATGACGTTGGAAGACCCTCGCGACCTCAACCCCACGCCTCTCCCATTCGGCATGATAACTAGGCGATGGTCTTTTCTGCTCCACGATCCAAGCCCTTTAAGTTGCCGATAAATCAAACACCAATGCGAGGGTCTTACACGTTCTCGGAGACTTCCAATGATGTCCAATGTTTAATCTCGCGCAACAAACCACTGACTGTATTGCTTTCAGGCTACATTGGCGAGTTCGAGGAGGTTGACAACCACCGCAGCGGCAAGATCGTTGTCCAGCTCAACGGCCGGTGAGTACATGACGCAGACTGGTATTTTCGAGGTTTCTTACTGAGTGGTTCTGCAGCCTGAACAAGTGCGGTGTCATCTCCCCCCGCTACAACGTCCGCCTCGCCGAGCTCGAGAAGTGGGTTGTCAAGCTTCTCCCTGCCCGTCAGTTCGGCTATGTTATCCTCACCACGTCGGCCGGCATCATGGACCACGAGGAGGCCCGTCGCAAGCACGTCGCTGGCAAGATCATCGGCTTCTTCTACTAGACACTTCAAAAAAGAATGAGAGACGAACGGATCTAAAAAGGCAAAAGCTTGGCATGTGTGCGGCGTTGAACTGCGTTTGAGGGATACCCTTCCGTGAATAAAAACGGCCTGCATTTCAGACAGGATTGCCGCAGATGTCGTCCATGAATGTGATCAGTGATCATGTCGCCCTAGCCCTATGTAAGACGACGAGCAGCGTTGACATGGTGATTCTCGCAAGCCTTTGACTGCTGGGCTCTGCTGGGCCACACCGAGTCTTCGTCACTCAGCGGCCTCCGAACTCCTGGCCAGAAATCTTGCGTGTTATACCCGTACATGGGTTCGAACACAGAAGCGCCTCAGCGGGTTGAAAGTTGTGACAGTGTTCTATGCAGCGTTGATGAGTTGTCAAAGAGGTAGGAATTGAAGGCCTTTCTTCTGGACCAATAACTTACATTGGTTTCTCGACAAGGGGCTGTGGGGAGATGGAATTATTTGGCGTCCTCCTGTGTATGTAGACAGTGTGCGCTAGGCGCCACGGAAGACGCACGTGGGGGTCCCCTTGCCCGACCCAAACAGCGGGAAGGCCGTGGCACGGTTTCTTTAGCGCAGAGTTGATCCTGGTTGACAGCGTCTGAACTTGGATGACGCCCCCATTTTTTTATGCATGCAGGGCCAGGGCCAGTGCCACCTTCATCAACAACCACCCGAGCTTCGAGCTCCAAGCATCTTTCCCGATTCCGCCTTCCCTAAATACATAATATTCTCAGTGACCGGACGAGAACGAGAGACTGCCGGGCACTAGGGAGGGATCCGGCCTCGCCTTGATGACACGGAAAGATTCCGCGTTGCAGTGAAAAGACGGACGTTTGTTGAATGGTTGGCGCAGTTGGGGATTGATTGGGTGTGTGCAGCTGGTTTGAAGTGAACACTCCTTTTGACCCCTACCTACTTCCGCGTCGCGCGTAGGACGGGGTTGACAATGCGCAACCGCCAATTCGGCGTGCTCAGCGCCATCGTCGTCTTTTTTATCTTCTGTGTCTACTCGATTTCGAGGGCATCGCCAGACGGCCTTCGATCATCACAACAACAAGCGCCCGCGCAAGGGCTCCAAAAGCAACCCGACAGCGGCGAGATCATCGCCTTTACCAGCAAGAAGTTTGCAACCACCAAGCCGAAGCCGGCACCAGGCGGGCCGCACCCGATATGGCACCTCATTACGGACGCTGAACGGGAGTTTGAGACGGTCAAGGCCCGTCAGTCGCCGACACTGCGCGATGCCGTCGCCGAGTACCGCCGTCGGTATGGATTGCCGCCGCCGCCGCACTTCGACAAGTGGTGGGCGTTTGCTAGGAGGAAGGATGTACAGTTGGTGGACGAGTTCGACTCGATACACGACATGCTGATGCCATTCTGGGGCCTGAAGCCCTCGACGATACGCGCGCGCGCAAGGGAGGCGCTTGGGGCCGACAACCAGCTCATGGGCGTGCAAGTGCGCAACGGGAATGCGACGCACATCTTTGGGGGCTTCGATTGGATTCAGACCAAGTTGATCGACATGATGCAGAGCTTCGTCGAGTTTCTGCCGGACATGGACCTCGCCTTCAACGCCAATGATGAGCCGCGCGTCGTGGTGCCGCATGACGACATGGCCCGGCTGGTGCACGCCGCGAAGACGGTCGCGATGCCGGCCGCCAACGCCGCAAAGTCGCTGCGCAACGGCTTCACCGACAAACCCTCCGACCTCAACTACGACGGCCGCTTCGACGAGGTCAAACAAACCCGCTTTGACTTCTTCGCACACCAACCCGTTTGGACAAGCTCGCGCATGTCCTGCGCGCCGGACTCCCCCTCCCGCATCCTCGAAGAAGACGATCAATTTGACGACATCGAGAAGTACGCCCTCGGCGACCTGGGCTTCGTCGCCAACTGGACGGCCATGTCCGACATCTGCCTCTCCCCCTCCCTCGCGTCCACCTACGGCTTCTTCGAGCGACCCAATGCCTACGGCGTAGTCCACGACCTCGTTCCCATCTTTTCCCAATCCAAAATCTCTTCCTACTCCGACATCATGTACCCCTCGCCCTGGTACTGGGCCGACAAAGTCCCCTACATCGACGCGAACGACCCGTCCTGGACGACCAAACTCGACCGCCTCTACTGGCGCGGCTCCACCACAGGCGGCTTCTCCCGCAACGGCGGCTGGCGGCGCCACCACCGCCAGCGCTTCGTGCAAAAGATCAACACGCCCGGCCAAGCCAAAATCCTCACCCCCGCTCCCGGATCTGACCCAACCACCCCAACCCCAACCCAAAACTGGACCATCCGCGAGACCCCCCGCGGCGACTACAAACACCTCCTGGACGTCTACTTCTCGCACGTCGGGCAGTGCGACCCGGGCGACTGCGACGCGCAGAAGGCGTTCTTCGCCATCAAGGAGTACGCCAAGCAAGAGGACGCGCTGAAGTACAAGCACGTGCTGGACATGGACGGCAACGCCTTCTCGGGCCGGTTCTATGCCTTCCTCAAGAGCCGGAGCCTCGTGTACAAGTGGGCCATCTTTCGGGAGTGGCACTACGAGTGGCTGCGGCCGTGGGTGCATTTCGTGCCGTTGAGTCTGCATGGGGAGGAGTGGCTGGAGGTGGTGCGGTTTTTTGGGTCTTCTTCTTCTTCGACTCCTTCTTCTTCGAAGAATGATGCGGCTGGGGCCCGCGGAGAGGAGTTGTTGGGGATGAAAGAGGCGGAACGGTTGGCGTTGCGCGGTAGGGAATGGGCCGGGAGGGCGTTGAGGAATGAGGATTTGGAGGTGTGGTTTTTTCGGTTGTTGTTGGAGTGAGTACATTTTCTTTTCCATTTTTCTTTTCCATTTTTCTTTTCCTTTTTTCTTTTCCTTTTTTCTTTTCCTTTTTTCTTTTCCTTTTTTCTTTTTCTGTTTCCTTCCCTTTTCTCTATCTTGTCCATTTTTTTTTCTTTGTTTTTCATGTGATGGGTGGGTGTACTGACATGGCGACAACAGATATGGGCGTGTGATTGACGACGACAGGGAACATATTGGGTATTCTGGCTGAGCTGGCCTGGAGCGGAATGGATATTCTTGGACGACGACGAGTTGGATGGCGCCGCTGTGCTGTTGTTGTACTGTACAGGTGTCGAGTAATTCATAGACTGCCTGTCTGGCTGCTGAGAAGCGAGCAGGATATTAGATAGAACGACCCGCAGGGCTGGACTCAGCATTGGCGTGGACGCATGGGACGGCGTTACTTTTTTGGTCTGCACGGGCTGGATTGGGGCGTATATTACCTGGGCAGCGTGTTAAAAGGGTGTCGGATGATGTGTACTCTGTATCATGATGGAGAAGAGGTTCCTA
Source organism: Chaetomiaceae sp. B2702 (assembly GCA_023628455.1). Classification (NCBI taxonomy): domain Eukaryota; kingdom Fungi; phylum Ascomycota; class Sordariomycetes; order Sordariales; family Chaetomiaceae; species Chaetomiaceae sp. B2702. The sequence goes on along the minus strand of JAMAKP010000101.1, from coordinate 62,441 downwards.
AATGGACTCTTGCATAAAGACATGTGGCCACCATTATTAGGCACGGTTGGGTTTATTTCCTCTTTCCTCTGTTCTCTGTTCCGGACTCTATATTTAGAGGAACTTTTTATAGAGCCTCTTAGGCTTTCAAGATTGCCTGTCAACCTCCGCGCTCACCAATGAGCGACCGACCGTAAAGTACCATCCATGTTTATCATCATTCTCTAATTCCCAACTTACTCATCCTCATCACCCTCAGCATCCTGCTCTACATCAGATGGCCGCCCTTCCTGGTTGCGTCCTCCGTTTGGCGCGGGACTGGCAGAGCCCTGATTACCCTCCTCTCGCCGCCGTCCGTCGTCCCTCTCAACATACTCGGCCCCTTCCTCGTCTTCCTCCTCCTCAGGCAGATCCCCGACCGGTTGTAGCTTGTACCGCAGCAGCTCGGCCTTGAGTTCCTCGCTCGGCTCGTCGATCTGCACGTGCAGCTCGTCGAGATGCGCCTCCTCCTCGTCGGCGATGCCAATGGTCCGCGCAATGTTCTTGGTCCGCTGGCTGCGGATGGTGGTGCGCTGCATGACGGGGTAGTAGTACACGGCCTTTTGCGCGCTGTCGTCGTCGCGGCCTTTGTCGCCTGCCGTCTCGTCGTCGCGGAAGGCGAGGATGACTTCCTCGTCGTACTTGTTGTCGTGGTCCATTTCCTTCTCTTGGGCCGTCTCGTACGCGCGCACCCGCGGGAAGCGGAAGCTGCCGCCTGCTTCGCTGCTGGTGTAGAGAGACCGGTCGTCGCGATCCGGGTTGTCCACGTCGAACTTGGTGCGGAACTTCTCGCCTGTCAGCGTGTCGGCGGGCAGGAAGAGATCGTAGTTCATCATCTGCGACGGCTTGGGCTGGGTCGGGTCGCGCTCCCAGGCTGCCTTGGCGTTTTCGTAGAGCTGCTCCTCCGCTGCGGTGCGCTCGATGGGCTTGAAGATGCCCGAGAGCAGGCGCGTGTCGTACGAGTCGCTCGAGTTGACCGGGTTGGTGGTGAACTTGACGGTCACGTACGCGCCGGAGTCGGGGAAGGCTTCCAGGTCCGGGAGAATCGGGAATGCGTCGATCACCTTGAGGTTTCGCTTCGATGGGTGCTTCACGCGCGACCGTTCGGCGAGGTTGGCGGCGGCGAGTTCGAAGCTCTTCTCGATGCGCCGCTTGATCCAGGCAGGCGTGCCCTTGTCGGGTTCGGGAGATGCTTTGCGCTTCAGGGGCCGTTTTTGTGCGTTGCCAGACGACGACTTGAGGAACACGTGGTCGGCGGGTTTCGGTTTGGCCTGCACTGACGAGATGTACTCGGTTCGTCTGAGGAAGGACACAGCTGTATCGCCAATCTTGGGCTTTCCGAGCGTTGAGAGGGGCCGCAGGAGCAGACGGTCGTGTGAATGGACGGGGGGTAATTGAGCAGGCGCTTGAATGGCTGCTTCGAAGTCAGCGTTTGGACCGATCAGAGAAAGGCAGGAGCCGGGCGAGTCCACTGACAACTCTCGTCACCATCAAAGACTCCCGGCATGCCAACCAAGTCTAAGGGCATTCCGAGCTCAGCATCGGCCTCAATGTTCAGCGGCTGTTCTCGCGCAAGGCGAGAAGCAAAACTAGGCGCTGTGTACTGGCCGCTTGCCAAACCTGTGTTTGGAATGTCGAGCAGTTTCGGCGGGTTTGGCGGCGGAGGGAGCGCATTGGAGTATCGTATCCTCGCAATGTAGTCCTGGTGAATCATGCGTTCGCCGCCGCTTCTCGATTGTGAAGACGACATTTTGGCTGGTGGTTGTGATGTCGATGCTGAAGAGAGCTCTGGTGCAAATATGCGATCAAGTTGCTGAAGGCGAGGCGAGGCGAAGCGCGGTCGCGAATTGGATTGGCGCAGGCGCCAAGACCCCAAAAACTCGGGTTGGGGTTGAAGGGGCAATTTGCAGCGTTGATGAATACCTAAGGTATCTAGTAAGTGTTTCTCTCCTACCGATTGTTCAGTGAGCAAAAATTTTACCGAGATAAAGTGTAGAAAAAAAAAAGAATAAGTGGTAAGGGTCAAGGAAACTCCAGTGATGCAGCCCCGGCTTCCAATCGCTTCCGACAGAAGCTGATGGTGATGGTGAATTGGTGATTGCGATCCCTAGACAGTTTGTCAGTATCCGCAATCCAGCTTCTCCTGCTAGGAAGAGTACATACTCGAGATGCCTAAAATAATACGTCCCCCCTCTGGGTAGGTGGTTATGCCAGTTGCTGCATCAAAGGTACCTTACATACCCGCGTGAGTGGAGGGATGCTGGATTACGCCAAACTTCAAACCGTCTGTCTCATTCAACACCATCTTTAACAAGGTACTTTGACACACATATCCCACCTGCCATCCCATCTTCCAGTCATGGTGCCCGCTGTTCCCTATGGCAAGCCGCCCGCTTCCGAAAGGCAAATATTACGCCGAGCCTGCCCGCCCGAAACCCAGTGCTGCAGCTGCGGGCTGATTAAAATATGAGTACATCGAGTTTTCCAGGACCGTCGTGAGCTCCGAGCATGCGTCATAATACATTGAGAATCTGAAACCCTTCTATCGCCAAAAAAGCCGTTCCCATGCGTCTAGTCTCCCAAAAAGACGCCAAAAGCAGCAGCAGCTTTCATGCGCTATTCTTCGTGTAGCGCGCCTTGCCGATGGTGAAGGGGACGTAGCGATACTTGATCATGTGCTGGATCTGCTTCCTCACTACGCAACAGTCAGCAGCCCATTCCACGGATATGCAGAGCGCAATGGAAGAGACCGGGGGAACCCACTCGTCAGGATGAACAGCATGAACCAGTACATGACCAGGACGGGCCAGAAGACGGGCACGTTGAAGACCTCAAACCAGCTGCACACGAAGGAAATGACGACGGCGCGGGTGGCCGAGTGCCAGAACTTGAACTCGGGCAGGCGGCGGATGAAGGGCCGAAACTCCTCGTCCTGCTTGGTAGGCAGCGAGCCGATGGCGCCGTCCTCCATGTCATTGTCGAGCGCATCGTTGGACGGGTCGAACTTGGGCTGGAGGAAGGCGAGGAACAGGTTGAGCAGATAGATGCCGAGCGCGTATGCGACTGCATTAGGAAGTCAGCCGGGGTGCCACTATTGTAGGAGATACTGCCTGGGGGGGGGGCCACTGACCGATGTACCAGCCTTGCGCAAAGAACACGCGCAGGAAGAAGACGAACAGGGCGACACCGGTGCCGATCCAGCGGTAGAGAACGAAGGGAGTCGACTGGTCAAGAAGCGCTTGATATTGCTGCGAGGAATGTCAGTACTTTTGAATATGCGATGTATGCGACACCGGGATTCCGCTGTCGCAACGCACCCTCTGAAGCTTGTTGGTCTGCGTGGTGACGGTGCTGAAGGGCGTTGACGGTTCGTCCGGGACATCCATTGTGAAAGAAATATGTGTCGGCCGGGGGAGATGCTCGTCGTAGACAGTCGTAGGTAATTTGCGTTATGCACGGTTTGGCTGCGGATGCAAAGAGGTGATGTTGCAGATCGAAAGTGGCAGGCTACCCGTTGCGCGTCCTTGGGTACACGGTTGACGGAGGATGGGGGTTGGCCTGAGCCACGAGATTAGGGGCGGAAATTTTTGGGTGTGGCATTGCGACGCTCCAGAGCCCCTTGTCCTCGATTATTCAAGCGGGTCTCATTGTGGCGCAAGCTGCCTCCCGATTCCAGTCCGGACTGGTAAGTTCTTGGCAGCCATTGGCAGCCGTTGGCAGCCATGGGACGGGAAACGGGTCTGACGTCGCACCCGCATTCCCAAAACCCCCAAATGCCGGATGCAAAAGACACCGAAGTCCGTCTCCTTCGGGACATTGGCATCCCTCCCAGCAATGCAGCATTGCATTTCCTTGGTGTCGATGGTTCCGGTGTGTTCTCCTCAGCATGCTAGATATATTGTGCGCCCGACAAGCTCTACACGTACTGCGCTTTTGTGCATGCAAGGATACCTAGGTAGGTAAGTATGTACCGTACCGTACATGGTAGATGGGGAGTGTGAAGATGCGCCGGCCCGTGACACGGAGCTTAAACCGAGGATAACCTGCAGGCCAAGACCTGGCGGGATAGTACCCCGTCGCAACATCATCATCAACTTTACCCCCAAGGACATTCGATATCCTCAAACCCATAACCCGAGGCTTCAATTGTCGTCTGGCATTTTCACATCGACAGTCAAGATGAACGCCGCAGCAGTCCGCGTCAATGCCCTCCGCGGCCTGCGGCCGATGGCTTCCCGCTTCCAGCCGAGCGCTCTCCCCCAGATCTCGCGGTCCTTCTCGGCATCGGCCCGCCGCAGCTACGAGTACATTGAGGTCTCCGAGCCGCGGCCGGGCGTCGGGCAAAGTAAGGCAACCCCAATTGACTGACTGCTCTCGCCCCAGTCCAACCAAGTACTAAGTAACTGAGTACCTAACTAACTAACTAACCAACCATCACCGTCTTCAGTAACGCTCAACCGCCCAAAAGCCCTGAACGCGCTCTGCACCCCGCTCATCGCCGAGCTCAACACGGCCCTCCGGTCGTTCCAGTCCTCCGCCACCGTCGCGGCCGTCGTGCTGACGGGCTCGGAGCGCGCCTTCGCCGCGGGTGCCGACATCAAGGAGATGGCCCCGCTCACCTTCAGCGAGGCCTACACAACCGCCTTCATCGAGAGCTGGTCGGACCTGACCACGTCCCTCAAGAAGCCCCTCGTCGCCGCGGTGTCCGGCCACGCGCTGGGCGGCGGCTGCGAGCTGGCGCTGATGGCCGACATCATCTACTGCACCCCCACGGCCAACTTTGGGCAGCCCGAGATCAAGCTGGGCACGATCCCCGGGGCGGGCGGCAGCCAGCGGCTGACGCGGGCGGTGGGCAAGAGCAAGGCGATGGAGCTGATCCTGACGGGCAAGTCGTTCAGCGGGGAGGAGGCGGAGCGGTGGGGGGTTGCGGCGCGCGTGTTCCCCAGCTACGAGGCGCTGATGGAGGGCGCGCTCCAGACGGCCGAGACGATCGCCGGGTACTCCAAGGTGGCGGTGCAGGCGGCCAAGGAGGTGGTGAACAAGAGCCAGGACCTGCCGCTGCGGGACGGTGTGGAGTACGAGCGGCGCGTGTTCCACGCCTTGTTCGGGAGCCAGGATCAGAAGATTGGCATGAAGGCGTTCGCCGAGAAGAAGAAAGCCGAGTGGAGCCACCAGTAAGTGGTACAGTACTTGTGTGAAATAAAAACAATTACCTGGGTAGATACACCTCTTGCCTCATCTGCGGCTACCTATCCAAAAAAAAAAAAAAACCTGAAGGGTATAGACATCCAAGTAGCCAGCCAGGCAGACACAGTAGATCACCTGCCCCCCACAAGCCGTACATAGGGCGCCGGAAACAGCCCCTGCGCACCCATATAAAACCCATGATACCACTCCCCATTCACATCATCCACCTCGGATATCTCGGCCCCCTTCGGGAACATCAACTCATCGTCCCCCCCGGCGCCCGGAATCCACCCCCACCCCGCCACCGCCCTCAACCCAGTCCCGCCATCAGGCGGAAACGCCTCGGTAAACCGCCCGTCATTATTCCCCCCTCCCGTCGACGGGGGAGGAGAAGAAGAAGAAGAGACACCCACCCCAACATCCCTCGAGAACAACCGCTCCAATTTCCTCCCATCCTCCCGCCACGAGGCAATCGGCACAGCCGCGTTCCCACCCCCTTCAAGGTCCTCCACCTTCAGCCTCCTCCCGCCAACCTGCTCCCTCACCACCACCCTCCTCCACCCGCCCCGCTCGTCCGCCGGCGGAGGCGGCACAAACCCCACCACAACCATCCGATGGCCGCCCTTCGGACACCGCCGCCACCCGTCCGGCCCATTCTCCGCCGCCACGGCATCTTCCTCCGTCACGAGGGAGGTGTAGCACGGAAAACAGAGGTTGTAACCCCCCTGGGCAGGATCGCAGCCCGAGCCTGGGAGGTCGGAGGGGCAGACGTAGCAGTGGTGGTGGGGGTCGGATTGCGGGATGGGGATGTGGCAGGCCGAGCAGGGCGGGGTGTGGATTAAGGGGTGGAAGTTGCCGATTGCGGTGTTGTTGCTCGGGGGCGGGTGGGATAGGGTGGTGGTGGTGGTGGGCGGTGGCGAGGTTACCGGAGAGGAGGAGGAGGAGGGGGGGGAGGGAGCCGGCGGTTGGTAGGCGAGCGCGAGCAAGGGGTGAGAGCAGCACTTGCCCTGGTTGACGCAGTCGTCGCAGAAGCCCCATTCGCCTTCGTTGCACACGTCGCAGTGCCAGTAGCAGTCGTTTGTCCAGGCCGAGCAGCCGCAGCAGAAGGTGCCGCTCTGCAGGCGGTCGAGGGGGTTTTCGGTGGTGAGGGCGCGCCGGCCCTCGGGGCCGCCGGGGATGCTCTTGGGCGGGAGGTAGCGGCTCGCTGTGAGCATGTGCGGAGGGGGTGTGGGCTGCCCGGTGGTGTTGAGCTTCTCCCAGCGCGCCCAGGCTACCGAGCCGAAGCCCATCCAGTGCAGGCAGCCTTTGCGCCGGCGCCAGCAGCCGAGGCAGATGTTCCACTCGCCGTTGTGGCAGATGGCGCAGTTGAAGTGGAGTTCATATTCGATGTGTTCTTTGGAGCAAGCGTTGCAGTGGATGAGCGGTTCCTTATAACGGGGGACTTGCGATCGCCGAGGTGAGGTCATGGGAGGTGATACGAGGGTGGGACTCATTGGTGTTGTGATGGAGCCGAGAGTCGGTGACTCTGGGCGGATTTCGAGAGCTGCGGGAGCTGCGGGTCGGTCGGACCTTTGCCTACTACTAGATGAACTTGGCCGGCCTTCGGCTTGCGGCTGGGCAATGCCCAAGCCGGCTGCTGCTCGAGCACTGAAGGGAAGGCCCCGTTGAGCCGGGGAATCTCCACGGGAGATGGGCGTTGTGACAGTCGTCGGTGAGCTCGAGCTTCTAGCGTCGACGCCCAAGTTCGGCCTCCTGACATGTGCGTCGGCGGTCCCTGTTCTAGATGTGAGATCCGTCTGCGCTCGAGCTCCAGGCCTGACATCGTTCTGGGTGGGAACAACAGGCAGTGTTGCACTTCGGCCGCCGCTAGATGCTCTTCGCCGTCTTGACGGGTCCTGGATATCAAGAAGCGCCGAGCTAGAGGGTGGATACCGGCCGCGCTCCTCGTTGCTGCTCGCACTCGGCGCCCTTGACCGAACCGTGTGCCGGCTGGTGGGTCTTGAAGCATCGTCAGTCCGAGACCTGGGCCTCGCCGCGATGTCCGATCGATGCGAGTTGGCGCTCGCATTGCTTCTTCTGCCGCCGTCTCTCCTGCGCTCGCGATGCCGCCTCCTGTACGCCTCGGTGATCTTGCGGCTGAGCTCGTCGTTGTTTTCCAAATCGAGATTGTCCAAGTCCAGCCCGTCCAGCAGTCCCTCCTCCTGGATCTGCCGCGCAAACGCCTCGATCTCCTTTTCAATGTCCCTCGCATCCATGCCATCGGCACTGATTAAGCTCCGCAACGAAGCTTGATGCTCCACCTGCCTTGCCCTCGCAGCAGCATCCGCATCGGACCTCCTCTGCCGCGACTCACTTCTCCTCCTCCCCCCACCACTCTCACCCCCACCCCCACCCCCTTCAGCCCTCAACGCAACACTCCTCGCCCTCCTCCTACCAGTCGTGGCAGGCCCCTCCCCATCCCTGACCCGACTCCCCTCCCTACTACCACTTCTCCTCCCAGGACCACTGCCCCCACCCCCAGCGTTAGAAGCAGCACCACCAGCAGCCCTCTCCGTTGCCTCCCGCAAGCTGACCCTCCTCACCTCCTCGATCAGCCGCCTCTCCTCCTCGTCCAGCCGCCTCTCCTCCTCCGTCCTTCCCTCCAGTTTCTTCACCCGCGGCATGACCCTCTCGCCGCGCTTATACCGCGCGTCCATGTCCCGCTTCTCGTCCTCGCTCTTCCCGCGGCCGGGGTTCAGCGCGAGGAACATGTCCAGCAGGCTGAACACCCTGGCGTCGTGGCGCGTGTCGCGGACCCTTTCCCGGCAGCTGGGGCACGTGAAGACCGGGGTCCCCGGCGGCGGCGGCGGCCCCGGGGAGGAGTCGATCCGGAGGGCCTGGAAGTGGAACCATTCCTTCAGGCAGGCGCCGCAGAAGGTGTGCAGGCAGTCGAGGAGGGTGAGGGGTTGGTGGAGGAGGTCGGTGCAGATCTTTTTTTGTTTGGTTGGTTTCGACGGGTTAGTTTTTGGTCAATACAGTCAAAGGTGAGGCAGTGTTCACTGTTGGTTTGGTATTGGCAAAAAGGGGAGGGGAGGGAAGGGGGGGGGTTGTCGGGTTGTGCGTACAGAGCAGGTGAGTTCAGTCTCGAGACTGGGCGCCGACGATGGTGCTACAGCCGGCGCCGGTGCCGGTGCCGGCCGCGGGGAGTCGGCCATGTTCGGGACCGGACCTGTCTGTGTCTGACCAGACCAGACCCGGCGATTTGGTAAAACCTCGGGATCGGGGGGAACCAGAGACGACGGGGACAGCGGGCGGGGTTGGGCAACGATACCCGCTGGATGGACGCTATGTATGTGGTAGGTGGGGTATTGTTCTGTCCGCTGTCCGTCCTGCGTCGTACCTTATTAGGGTCGGGACGGGCCGTTGCAGATGGGAAAAGTGAAGGAAAGAAGAGAAAAGGAAAATGTGAGACAATCCAGGTAGGTGCTCGGCCATACTACATACAGTATGCATGCTGAAAGTTCAGGTGTCAGCCATCAATACGAGGCGGGACGATACCTTATTAGTACATACATAAGGCGCCGAGAGACCGGGCAGTCATCCACTCACTCAGTGCTTCGGTTGCGCTGCGCTGCAGCGGGGTGGGGCCACGTCGGGCCGTCCGATCTGCAGCGTATCGGCCCAGGATCGCATCGCATCGCATCGCATCACATCATCACATCGCATCCCACCCAACTCGGCAGCCTGGTTGTGCCTTGAGGTCACTTCTGTCATGTACGGCTACCTATACTCACTATGCAACCTTATAAACCACAAGGGCCCATGCGCTCTATGTTGCCTTATCCATTCCTCCAACAGCCAAGAAAAACTCCCTGTCCTGTACTGTACTGTACTTCACTGTACTGAATGTTACCTATGCAATGTCCCCAGATCTCAGCCTCGGTTCAAGCTGGTCACGTTGGTCCCCCGCCCCCAAAAACTCCAAATGCGCCCAAATTCAACCATGGACAAACGCAAATCAGTCTGCTGCAAATGTTCTTACATGTCCTCAATGTCCTCGATGCCGTCAGGACTGTCGCCCTCCCACTCTCTGCACATGCCGTACCAGGCCCGGTGGACGCATCGCCCTTTCGCCGGCGGATCCTCTTCCGTGGGAATCGCCGACGGCACCGTGGTCGTGCTGGGCATGCTCGGGGGCGAGGTGATGGTGCTGTGTTCCTGCGTTGTCGTTGTGGTGGTGGTGGTGGATGTAGCCGACGTTTCGTCGTTGCACCCCCAGAACCGGCCCGGTGTCATGCAAGTCGTGGTGCTCGTCGCAGTCGGTATAGTTGAAGTAATAGTCGTCGTCACCGTTGTGGTAGTCTTGTCCTTGCACCCAAACCAGCCTCTGCTCAACGTTAGAGAAAGACTCATGCACCGGGCGAGGCTGACACAAGAGCCCCTGAAAAGTCTACTTACGGAGTAAGACATGTAGTAGTAGAGGATGTTGTCGTGATTTTAGTCGTCTTGGTGCCTGTGCCAGTAGTGGTGGTTGTCTCGTCCAAGCAGCCCCACCAGCCCCTAAATAATGTCAGCGGTTATCCAGGCTGGAAAACAGGTCAGACAACCTACGGTGTCTTGCAAGTCTCGGTCCGCGTGCGCGACTTGCTGGTGGATGTTGGAACGCTCGACGTCGTCGTGGTCTCGGTTCCGTTGCTCTCATACATCTTCCAGTTACCACAGTCGCGGCACTCGGGTGTGAACTTGCACTCGGGGACCGTGTCGTACTTGAGAATCACGTCGCGAATCACGGCCCGGATCTTGTGTGTACCAATTCCAACCCGCCAGCCCTTGTCGCCCACCGTGTCGTAGACGCACTCTCGGCCCGTGTGGCACGCCGACTCTAGCGCATAGCCTCCAAACGAACACGACGCCGTCGCCCCGTTGCAGGTCCCGATGTAGATCGGGTCAGCTGTGTGTCCGAAATGAAACGCCCCCGTGTACTCTCTGGTCTGAGGCGCGTTCGGGTCGGCTCCCGGAGGCACGGGCAGGCCCAAACGTCCTGCCGGCAGCGCCTCGGGGACCGCTTGGAACGTCACCACCGGCACACCATAGGTGAGACCAAGAAAGGAGCTGACGGCCCCGCCCAGTGAGTGGCCCGTAATCCAGACGTTGGAGTTGGGGTAAAGCTCTGTAACGTTGGCGTACAGCTCGCGCGCCGCCTGGTAATAGCGGTTCTCCTCGCGCAGGGCCTGGACAACGCACGTGTTGTTACACGAGTACGTGCCGGTCGCGCAGTCGCAGACCTGGTGCCATGTCCAAGGTCCCTGCTGGGCGCAGCAGCAACTGAAAAAGAGGTTGTCGTTAACTTTGTCGTTGGTTGTGGTCCCGTCCCCGTCAAAGACAGCCGGCGACGTCCCTTTCAGCCCGATGACAATTGTCGAGTTGGTGTCATCAGCAAACACATGGCCCCGCAGCCCGTCACCCTCCCAGCCAAAGTCGGCACTTCTGTTGAACCCCCCGCCGACGTCCTCCCAGTCTGCATGGTCCGGCGTCTGCACGTAAGCGTTGGCCGCCATCAGGGCCAGGGACAAGATCGTGTTCTTATCGGTAACGTCGGGGGCCGGAACGTCATCGACCGTCCACGCCGACGGCGAAAGGACCGAGACGAATCCCTGCTGCCGTGCCTGGGCCACCATAGGGTCGACCACGCTCGGTCTCCGATCCACCAGTCGCTGTATCCGGAGCGCATTGCTTCGCGCCCGCAGCGGGCCCACGCGCTCGGCCTCGAAGCCATCTTCGGCCGCTAACCATACGTCGGCGCTTGATTGAGTGACATCTTGTTTTCGATGGAGGTGCGGGTGTTTGTAAGTGCCGTGGTGGTAGATGTGTCGGAGGGTCTGGCGGAACGACGCGTTGATGGTCAGCGGAACCTGCAAACGGATTCTTTACATCATCAGCCAACTTACGAAAGTGTGGTCCGCAGGGGCTGGCGGTTCTGGTATAAGCGGCGCTATCGGCGAGGCGTCTATTGGGAGAACAAGTTGCGCATCGGACCTTGCATATCCCGCTGCAGCTATGGGAGATGCGGAGAGAGCGAGGAAGGACAACAGCAGTTGGGCGGTGACTCGGCCGGTCGACGTGCACCTCCCGCCCGCCTCCCTCCTCTTCACCAACATGTTGGGCACTGTCGGAATACGTCGATGCCAGACAACTAAAGCAGAGGGAAAAGAAGAGAAGACAGAAGAGTGTGGAAATCCGGAAAGGCCGCGTTGCCGTTTGTTACTCCATTGGTGATGGAAGTGGCACAAAAGTATGGAATGCAAGAGAGGCAGAAGACCCGCGTGGCTCGTGAACGGCGCCCGGATGACGACGGCACGGCTTGGGGTTGGCTGGGTCCGATCGGATGCAGCGCCACCGCCAATCAAGGCCGCTCTGATAAGGAGGTCATGTGAATCTTGTAGCGTAGCACCCACGGCAACAGTAGAGAATACCCCAGAGCGAGCGGGTTCTTAACAGGCACATGATGCACACTCCCCCAGAATCTGCGGGGCTCTCTGTCGTGCCAGCTTCCATCGTTTCGATTGGCAGGGCTGTTGCGAAACTGTTGGGGATTCCAAGAGCCTAAAAGTCTCCAACAGCTGCCTAGTAGCAGGGCTCTTTCAACAACGGGCGGATGAAACCAGCAGCCATCGAAAACGGGACGAAGGTTTTCGTGATGAGCCCGAGGAACAGCTAAGCGCCCGAGTCGGTACCTCTGCAAAGCAGTCTGATCACTTTCTTCTCGTTTCAGCGGCCTTGGTCGTCGGCTTCTTTCCTGTGCACGCTGGAGCGAAATCGACGCCTGGGCCTGGCCTAAACATTCGGACCCCCGTTCGAATCGACTGGGGCCCTCTTCGTAGACCAGACGGCGCCCCGCAGCCCGCCTCAGCGGGCACCTTGAAGACCGCGCCAGTACGAAGTACCGACTATGCTATCACCAAGTGGGGGCATCTGCCTTTCCTGACGCCATATAAAGTTTTATTTGAGATGTTGCGGACGAAATCATGATTAATCCGGATTTGTCTGTTTAGGATTTTACGGGTGCACAGTGCAAATGCTATGCTGTCCCTTACTCGGAGTCCAAGGTTCAAGTCTTCCTTAAGGCTGCCTGTACCGAGAAACCGGCTGTGACGCAGACGCGGCCGATGATCCCAGGTTCGCGTCTGTCTGGCCCACATTGTCCCGCTAGCGCAGGAACCAGCTCCAGCTCGATCCGCGACAACCACCCTAGCAATTGAAAGTTCGAAGATACACTTGTCTCACGGCGTTGACTTTTGTCCTCCATTACCGTAGACAGTCGCCATTTATGTACACCTTGTTTTGCGACCGCAGAATACCAAACCGCCCGTAGCCTGCTGGTCTGGACACCGGCCGCCTGTTCATCACCCGCCCGGTCCCGTTGTTTCAACATCTCGTCCCCTAATCTAGTGACCCGCTGCTTCATGTGCTGAGGTCAAACGGAGGTACGATCGAGCCTATACTACATCTCGTCTCATTTATTATGCGAGGACTGCCCTCGGGGGTCAGAGCGATCCCCGTTATCAACCCTTGCATTTGGTGTTTTCCACAAACCTGCCACTGATCCCAATGATGTCCAGCTTGAACCTCAGCCGTAGCCCTATGGCTTCCCACTCGAACCCGACTCCTCGTACGAAGCCCCTGAGACCAGTGCGCTCTTTTCGGGTAGAGCGGCCCATATCTCCCGAGTCGACAACTCGGCCAAAGAGAGCCAGCACCATCGAAAATGGACCGCCGCCAGCCGCCACGTCGGGCATGCGAACCGCCTCTGGGACGCAGGTGAAGCAGGGAAGAGAAGACGACGCACCCGATACCTTCGTCAGCAGAATTAGCGAGGAGACAATAGAGCCCCCCAGAGCTTCGGTCGACCTAGAAGACCTGCCCATCGAGCTCATCAGTCTGACGGACCGCTTCATCGACTCCTTGTCGGCCAAGGTGCACCCCACTCCACCCACTATCGACGACCTCTCTGGCATGTTCCAAGAATTCTATGCGACGGCGTCGTCACATATCCAGACACACGTCGATATTCTAGCCACCCGCCAGAGGCGTGAAGATGCCCCACCTCTTTCCACCCGTCCATCAGCCGCAAGTCTGCTGCGGGCAAAGGCGACTTCACTCGGGACTAAGGAGAAGTCCAAGGCGACACCCCCTAGAGCGGACTCGGACCAGCAATTGTTAACGGCTCAAGAGTATGCGGATCGCAAGAAGGCAAGGAGGGCGCTGGAGCAGAAAAAGTCCCTGTTGGAAGAGGCCGTGGAGCGGAGGTTATGCGAAGGCATCTACAACAAGATCTACCGCCACCGCAGTACCCAGGACGAGGCGCAGGACGCCAAGCTCCGGTCTAAAACAGCAGCTCTCTCCGTCGTCGGTATTGGCCCGGTGGATTTGGGCGTCGAGCTCGGCACTACGGACAACGATCCAGAAGCCGCCGCTAAGAAGCAGGAGGATGTCAAGGAATGGCTGGAGCAGGCGAGAAAGGAGTTGGTGCTGATGAGCCAGTCGAGGTACCCCCTGGGAAAGCTTAACCACCTCAAGTCCGCTCACAAAAGCATCATCAACACCCTATCACACTTTCATCCTTCCTCCTCCGCCGACGAGCTTATGCCCATGCTCATCTACACTCTCATCACACTCCCGCCCGAGAACCTCAGCGTCATCAGCGATGTCAACTTCATCCAGCGCTTCCGCTGGGAGCCAAAACTCACAGGTGAAGCAGCGTACTGTCTCACCACTCTCGAAGCCACTATCTCCTTCCTCGAAACCGTCGATCTCTCCACCCTCCGCGCCGACGAAACGCCCACGGGCCCTCTCAAAGGGCCAGGCTCCTCACCCGCGCCCAAGGGCGACACATTCCCCCCAGCATTCTCACCCACCTCTCCGAGCCCCGCCACCCTCAGCCCCAACCCCTCCTCCGAAGCCGCCTCCACTAGCCTCAACGCAGCCCTCAAACAACAGTCTCCCTCCTCCTCCTCCTCCTCCCCCTCCCCCGCCGGCTTCCGCGCGACAGTCAACGCCCAGCTCCGCGGACCTCGCCGGCTAAGCGACCTCGTCCGCAACACGCCCACCCCAACGCAAGCCCTTAACGCCGCTTCCGACGCAGTACTCAACACGGCCGACCAAAGCCTCAAGACCATCGGCACGTCCCTCGGCGACAGCTACAAGTTCCTCCTCGGCAAGCTTCGCGAGCGCGCCCCGGATGCACTGCTGACTAAAGAGGACGGCGCCGAGGTCATCGTGCCCAAGACACTAGACGACGCAAGGAAGCTCATCGGCACGCCGCCGCCGCCTCCATTCCTCCAGGATGACGGCATCACGCAAAAGCAACTCGCCCCGGAGCTCTCTCTTCGCTGCCCAAGCCCCGAGGAAGAAGCCGAGCGCCCGCCTCTCCTAAGCTTCATCTCGGGCACCGGACGAAAAGTGTCGAGAGACCGTAGCGTGGACTCGGCGCGCAGCGCCGGGTCGTCATCTACCGCTGCTACGCCTACAGTCCGGAGAGGCGGGGAGGAACAGCAGCAGCAGCAGCAGCAGCAGCAACAGCACAGGGCGGAAAGGAGCACCACCACGCAGGTCACGGCGACGGGGTCGAGCCCGGTGATCACCAGCCCGCCGATTATGGATTCGGTGCGGAACTTGGGGAACTCGCTGAATCCTATGGCGAGGTTGTCGGCGGGGATTGGCGGGTTCAGAGGGTTCGGCCGGTCGAGTGCTGCGGCACCGACGACGGCGACGGGTAGGGCGCCGACGCCGCCGGCTAAGGATGCAGTGGATTTGGCTACGGTACGTTCTTTTTTTTCTTACGCTTTTTAATTTTTGATTTCTATTCCCACTGCCGATCGGTATCATCTATTTGTCTTTGTGTGAGAATAATGGGACGTGCTGACCGCGCCGCGGGGGCCTAGGCTTTCCCGGACCTGGCACCTGTCCTGCCGCCGAGGGAATACCCCAAGATCAGCCCGCCCAACAAGCGCTTTATGGAGCTGCAGAACGCTGCAGATCTGAAGTTGGGCGAGGTGTTTGAGCTGCTGAGGGAGTATAAGCGGCTTGCCGGGGCGCTGAAGGAGATGGATGCTTTTAAAGAGTAGATTTCCTCGCTTTCGGTTTACTCGTGCATTTCTTGTTCGTACGTTTATGTTGTCGAGTCCTGCTATTTCTACGTCTACGGGGCGGGGCTAGATGGGTTGGGTGGTGCATGCATCGGTTTGGTTTGGACATGGGCTGTTGTTCATGGGGATTTGACTTGTGGCATGTTGATGTGTATCATGGGTACTTGATAGAGTTGCCTTGGGTAGACCAGCAATCGATCTTTTCTCCAATGGCTGAGACGTGCCTCTCCATGAATGGTCGATTGCTTACGAAGAGGCAGCGTTGAATGATAAAAGCTTTTCGGGACCAGGAGGATCTTGATCGATACTGTTCATCCCTTCTACCAGATCTAGAGCAGCAAACAATTGGTATCAGCAAATTGAGATAAAGATGTAAAGTGTTTGTATCCCCAAGACCACGCTATGCTAACACGACTATTAAAGAAAAATAAATTCGAGAGAAAAGATACGAAGCGAAAGCTTCCGCTCTCAGAGCGAGATCTCAAGCAATTCTCACGGCCCATTGCCTCAATGAACGCCATTCATCTTTCCCCCTATCCCCCCCTGTTTGGACGGACTCACCCTCCCACTCCCACTCCCCGCATCCCCAATCATCTTGTCCATAAACGCAATGTAGTCAAACTGCGGTTGCCCCCGGTCAGACTGCATATCCGGCCCGCTGTGGCTCGGCATGATCTCTACCAGCTTCTCGATCACCTCGTCCGGCACGAGCGAGTGGCGCAGGTCCATCTCCGTCACGTAGGGTTTGCCGTCGGCGACCTCGCGGAAGCTCTGGAAGACTTGCTCGGCCGTGTTCTGGTCCTCGGTTACGTCGACCATGAAGCGGATGAACTGCTCAAACGTGACGCGGTCCCGCCCGCCCGACGTCTCGAGAAAGTAGTCGTGCATCTCGTCCTCGGAGAAGATGAGACCCAGCGAGGCGAGCGCGGCGCTGAACTCCAGCTCCGACAGGCAGTTGGTGTCGTCGCGGTCGAAGTGGCGGAAGACGGACTCGAACTCTTCGAGCTGGATCGGCGTCAGGTTGGTCATGCTGCGGGCGACCATTTGGTTCTCGAGGAAGGCGAGCTTCTTGGAGACGGAGGACTTGGCGAGGGAGAGCTCGTAGCAGAGTTCGTCGTAGGTGTAGGTGGTAAAGTCGTTCTCTTCGATGTTGGCCTCTTGGCATTTGGCGTCAACCGCCGCGATGGTCTTGAGGAAGGCATCTAGGGGCGGGAGGTTGTCGGAGAGCTTCCGCACGTGGTGCAGCTGGTCTTCTACATCGCCTTCCAAGCCTGAGATGGCAAGTTGTATGGTGTTGAGCGCCAGCGCAAAGTCGTTCGCCTTGTCGGCAAATGATTTTCGGAGTGCGTTTTTAATGCTGCAGACTGTCAATGCGAATTCCACGGTAGTTTGGGGTGGGTTGGAAACACATACTCCCTGATGGTCTCATTGATCAGCTGCCCCCGAACCATCTCTGCCTTGGTTAGATTCGCCCATTCCTGGTCCAATGTTTCCAAGCTCAGCTCCACTGGCGGATCGTATGGTCGCAGTCGATATGTGCCCAGCTTGGTTTTGATGTTGCCCAACAGGGTCGCCAACTCGCTCTTTTCGGCCACCCACTCCCGCTTCAGACCTCTCTTATACGCTGCAAAATCACCGGCTTGGGCTTTGGCGTCCGAATAAGTCCCTTCGAACTTGGCTTGCTTCCAACTCTCCATCTGCTCGCGAATTGCCTTGAGCAGCGCCGCCATCCTCCGCTCATAAGCGCTCTGCATGTCCCAGGCACCCCTCATATTGTTGACGAACTTCTCGACACGGCGGCCCGCGTTCTCAACCTTTTCCATCTGGGAGAAAGCATGGAACCAGTACGCGATGTAGGTCATCAAACTCCGCTCGTCGGGCTTCGCCACGTCGCACACGTCCTCCACATCGAGCAGCTTGGGGATACCGATCTCCTTATGAGCAATATCGAATGCCATCTGCATGTTGCCTCTGTGGTCCGACTTGTCGAGCGCATCGTAATCGATCAAATCCGGCCGGTGGATATCGAGTAGGGCGCAGAATGCGAGGCCGTCATTCCAGCTGGCGCTGAAGTCGCGCACATCCACTTCGTCGTAGCAGGCGGTCTTGCGCTGGCACCACAGCAGCAAGCCCTCCTTGGCGGTCATTCCCTCCTCATTAATGTCGTTGATGGTAAAGCGTAAGATGAGAGTCCATATCAGGCCGAGGATAATCTTGCGATTCCCGTCCACCACGTCCTCGGCGCCGATATTCGTCATCTGAATCCCGCGCGACTTGATAAAGTCCAGCGCTATGTTCGCATTCTCGAAGCGCTGCACGCGCAGCTTCGGTTTGGCGGCATAGCGCCCAAGGGACTCGCTGGACAGGCATTCGAGTAGGTGGATGAGGATGACCTAGCAAGGGAGAAAGAATAAACACGAGCATCAGCAAAGACGGTCCGTCCCAGAATCCAGACAGAAATCATCGGGCACCTACACCATCCGACAGATCCACCACCAGGTCCTTAACCTCAAGATTCCGGACCTCCAGCTTTGTGTTCAGCCATTTCGTAAACGTCTTTTGCTGGACCGTAATCCAGCGCTGCTGCTCGGCGTAGGCCATCTTGTTGACAAGCGACGACTGGGCGGGGATCTCTATCCAGATCTGCACTTTAGTTTCGGTGGTTGCCTGGCAGAGCTGCTGCCGCCATCTGCTTTTGTACGAGCTTTTGGTGCGGTAGTTCCGGAATGTTGTCACATTGTGTGACCTCTCGATCTTCGCGTGCATCGTGTTGACGACCGCTGCTGCCAGGCCCAGCCCAGCCCCGCCTATCCACTGTGCGATTAGCAGCCGCGGCACCTGCAGCCGCTGAGCGAGACCAACCACAGCAGTTTTAGTTTAATTGGACGGCACCTGTTGGGGTCACTTCTCCGAGACTCGACAACATTCGACCTGGAATGGAGCCGCGAGACGACAACAGCGATTGGGTTGTGTGGAATGCACAGAAAATTGCCAATTTTCGGACGGGAATTCGATGTCCAAGGGGATCTCGTTTGGCTTATAGCTGCCACGACCTCCTGCTTTCCCATTTCCATGGGTTTCAGGCAACTCCAGCCGGTAGATCAACCAGGCGTCACGTTCTCATGCCGTCCGTCCTCTTTTGCCAATCGCCCCTTCAAACCCACTCCTCCAGTTGCCAGCGGTGGTTTGACAAAATTAGCCTATACAGTCGGGCGCCTGTCATTCCCTCGGTCTCTCCTGATTCTTTAATGCCTTCACTCCGAAAGGATGAACCCCGGCTGAACAGCGTTCTGCAAGCCCGTTCTACTCTCTACCGTCGCAGCTTAGGAGTGACCGGCGCGAGAAAAGTAGGTAGGTAGGTGGTAGGCAGTCAAAAGGACACTGGTGGGCCCAAAAAAAATATCTGGGTTGGAGAAACCACTCCTATCTCCTGATTTGCCAGCATCAACACGCGATGGCCTCTAGTTTAACCTTCTCTCCCGGAAGAGCTGGTGCTTCCGGAAGGGGTGCGGCAGAGCCTCTGCACCATCATACCTTGTCTCAGCGATAGTTACGGTGGCACAACGTAGTCTAGGCTCTCGTTCTTTGGTGAGCCTCATATGGCCTTCATAGACAAATCACTGCCGCCATGCCTCGCAGTTGCCCAGCAAGACTACAATGGGTATGCTATAGGTAATCCGTTGTTGCCGCTCGCTCTGGATTACACCACCCAGTATTTGAGGTTACACTTCCTCATGGAGTCGATTGCCAAGGCGTCCATCAGTCTGGAAAACAGTCAAGCATCGTGTGTTGTGCAACACGATGTCATATTGAGTTTCTGGGCATCCCCTTTATTTTGTCATTTGGCGATCACCCACCGTCGCTCGTGGCACAGAACCACACTTCACCGGGTTTGTGACTTTTGCTTATCCGAAAACGTCCGTGAATCGAATGCACTCGATACTCCAATCTCATGGAGCTCATTCATGATACTTCTGCTCTTTTTGTCATTGCTCTGATATTTCTCTATGCTCTGTAAACTGTGGAAGTACATACCATGCTAGATGCACTCTATAGTATCTCCATAGTATTCTCACACACGGTAGTAGCGCCAATAAACGACCTCTTTTTATGTCTAGCTGAAGTTGGCTAAGTGCAACA
The DNA here is from genome assembly GCA_023628455.1 of Chaetomiaceae sp. B2702. Taxonomy (NCBI): domain Eukaryota; kingdom Fungi; phylum Ascomycota; class Sordariomycetes; order Sordariales; family Chaetomiaceae; species Chaetomiaceae sp. B2702. The sequence goes on along the minus strand of JAMAKP010000101.1, from coordinate 42,972 downwards.
CCATGGTGACCATTTTCACTCGGATATTCCCGCCCGTCATTCCGTGGGACAAGTTGGAACTACATCGATTGCGGCACGAATGACGGGATCTTAGGCAGGGTGAAAAAGGTTCAAAGTACATACCTACCTAATTACAGTACAGTACCATCTTTGGGTGTCCAGGTGCCGTGGCTGTCTCTATCTTCTCCGGGCAAGGACCAGGAATCCGGACCCTGCCGAGGGAGTGGTGGGTCCCGCCAGGGTGGGGAACGGTGCCTTCCTGACACCCTTCCCTGAGTCTGCATTGACCAATTGTTTCTCGTGCTCTGGGCGTCACCTCGGGCGGTGAGGCAGCTCCTGGTCCGGACCCACCTACCCCGCGATTCTGCCGGTGCATCTGGGTAATCGGATCCACAACTTTCTCTTCCAACAACTTTTCCGGAAATCCGACCTTCGAAACCCTACCACTTCCAAACTCGTTACATCGCAGCTTTGGCCGCTTCTGCTCAAGCTTCGGATACCAAAGGTAAAGTAGCAGCAGGTTTCTATTTTCCCTTCTCGGTTCCTTTCACATCAGTTCTCATTGCTTTCCCGCATTTCCTCTGGCAGTGCCTTTCCTGTTCTGTTCTGGTCTGGTCTGTCGGTCACTTATCGATCACCGATTCCGATCTGGAAACTTTCCTTCCTCTCTCCAGCCGCACAGCTCCCCACCTCTTTCTCACCTTTCCACTTTCTCTACAAACACCCGGAACTTCACTCTACTCCCACACCACTCTATTCCCTCGTGTTCTCCCTCTCTTCCTCTCCTTCCTCACTTCTGACAACCAACTCATTCTGCCAGACAACTCGCAATAAAGCAACCGCTCCTACAATCGGTTGGTACTCAACAATCGGTCATCAATCAGAAACTCACAGCAAGCACTCTTGAGACATTCTCCCACCCAAGACAACATGTCTCAGCGCCCGGGCACGCATGTGCCCGCCGTGCGCCTTGAAACCGAGAGGGCTCTCGGCATCACGCAGCGATCGTCAGCAATCAACTTTGCTTGGACTGGCGACATCCGTAAGCGGTAAGTTGACGTGCCATTCTATCTAATATAATCGATGACATCGCATACAATCGATGACATCGTCGCGGGTTCCACCTCTGATGAATCCGGACCGCCGAGTCATGGTTCGGTCGATTCATCTCTTATTTTCTGACACGCCGAGTCTTGAACCCCACCAGCTAACATCTCTTTAGTTTCACCGACTTCCTCGTCAATGAGATCCGGAAGGATGGAACCGTCCTTCATCTTCATGACTATGACGAGAAAGAAACCCCCCCCCAGGTTCGTATTGCATTCCAACCCACAGCATCAGTGATTGTACTACCTAGTAGTATGCAATTGGACCCCTCTGACACCGTCATCTCACAGACCAAAATTGAGCACAAGGCCCCGGCCGTCAAACCCTACCAGCCTGACAACAAGCCCAAGCTCAACCCAATCTCTGATCACGACCGCAAGGTCTTGGTCGACTTGCTTGGCGAATTTATCGTTCAGCAGCTGATTGAGCTCGATGAAAATATCCAAGCCAAAAAGCAACTGGCTGCCAAGGAGCGTACCATCACGTTTGATCCAATCACCGACAGAACCAAGCGTGCTATAATCCACCAGGTTTGTGCCGCTTCTTTGCTGTTTGCACTTGTAGAGTTAGCCATTGCTCACAATTCGCAGGAAATCCGCCGCATTTTCCATTCCCGATTTGAAACCGTTGCTGATCCAACGGGCGTCATCCGCGCAACCCCCTCCAGGTGGGGTGTCAACAACCGGGCCGCAAGCCAGAGCTGGGGAACCCGCCGCGACAATGGCCGCCATCGTGACCAAGCTCGCGAGTTTTCCGAGGCCGGTGGTGAATACCTTCACTTTACTCTCTACAAGGAGAACAAGGACACCATGGATGCGGTCAACACCATTGCCCGTCTTCTCAAGATCAAGGCCTCCAACTTTGGCTTTGCTGGCACCAAGGATCGCCGTGCCGGCACTGTTCAACGCATCAGTGTCTATTGCCAGAAGTCTTCGAATCTTATCTGGCTAAACACTCGGATCCCCAATATCAAGGTCGGAGACTTTGCCTACTCCAAGGAGCCGCTTCAGCTTGGCCAGCATGGCGGCAATGAGTTCGTTATCACGCTCAAGAACTGCCAACCCTTGAATGGCGACGAGTGCTCTCTTCCCCAGCGCATGAAAATGATCCAGCAGGCCGTGGAATGCGGCCTCGCCTACCTCAAGCACAATGGGTACATCAACTACTACGGTCTGCAGCGCTTCGGGACCTACGCCATTGGCACCCATCTTCTGGGCATGAAGATCCTCAGGGGCGAGTTTGAGGCCTTCATCGAGGACGTTTTGCACGTCGACGATGATCTTATCAACGAGGTCTTGAGCAACAACCCTCAGGTGTATGGGGTGGGAAAGGATTTTCAAAACAACCGCGATGACCAGAATCGTGCTCGTGCCATCACCACTTGGAAGGCAACCAAGAATGCCACGAAGGCTCTTGAGCTCCTTCCCAAGCGTTTCAGCTCGGAGACCGCCATCATTCGCCATCTGGGTAAGAACCCGAAGGACTTTACTGGAGCGGTTCTGAGCATCACCCGTGGTATGCGCATGATGTACATCCACGCCTACCAGTCTTACGTCTGGAACTTTGTCGCTACTCGACGCTGGTCAAGATATGGAGCCAAGGTCATCGAGGGCGACCTTGTCTTGGTCACCGGTACTCGCTGCCGTGACCGCTCCCCCAGTGTCGAGTTCAACCCTTACGATGACAACGACGACGACAATGTCTACGCTGTAGCCCGTGCCCTGACCGCAGAAGAGGCCGCCAGCGGCAAGCATACCATCTTCGATGTCGTCTTGCCCACTCCGGGCTACGATGTTATTTATCCTCGCAATGAAATCGGCGATTTCTACGTCGAGTTCATGGGCAAGCCGGAGAACGGCACCCTCAGCCCTTTTGACATGCGTCGCAAGCAACGCGAGTTCAGCCTGAGCGGTAACTATCGCCCGCTCATCGGACGCTTGATTGGCACCCCGCAGTACGCCGTCCGCGCTTATCGAGACGATACTGAGCAGATGTACCCCACTGATCTCGACCATGCGCTCCACAAAAAAAACGCAGAGAAGCTCGCGAAGGCCACGACTTACTTGGCGGCTAACCCCGCGGCCAACCGCTCCGACGACCCCAACGTCAACCGCTGGATTCATTTTGCTCAGAATCCCGAGACGTACGACAACGCCTTGAATGCCGAACGCCGTCGGAAGGCTGATCAAGAGCCAGCTTCGGACAATGTTGCCGTTACCAACGAGACCTGGGTCCAAACTGGGGTTGATGGCAGTGCCAAGCGCGTTAAGGTCGCGCGTCACCAGCAGCAGATCAAAGACCAGAAAAACAACGGCTTGTATCACGAGGGTGTCTCTGCTGCCGTCCCTGATCTAAAAGTCCAAAACCCCGAGGATGATGCAGGCCACACGCCCTTTCCGGTCGGCAACGGCGCCCCCCTTACCGACCACACGCAGGACGCTTCGCCTCCCCGCATCTTCATGGATGGTCCGATGCCCATGATTACTCTTCCCAAGGGCGCCATTCCCACCTCTGGGATCCGTGGCGTATCGGACGCTTATTATGCACAGATTGGTGCAGTCCCCTATTTTGGGCCGCTCCCAGCAGACCTCGCTCTGCAGTTAACTGGCGGTAATGCTGCTCAAGGCGAACAGTCGGCCCAGCACGCTGAGTTCAAGTTCAATGGGTTCGGGTTTTTTGGCAGATTTAACCAGCTTACCAATGTCTTGGACACCACCGATAACCAGGGCAGCGGTACCATTTCCAACGCCCCTACAGTTGAGGTCAAAACCCATGCAACTGATGCAGTGGATTGGTACGGCAAGAACTTGCCCAAGCTCCCCAGTGTCGCCATGGACACGACAATGAGCCAGACCAACAGCAGCGGCATGGGCCTTGTCAAGGCCGAGGAATCTGGCAATGCCTCGCCTAAACTCGAGGTGATCAACGGCGTTGCCACGCCCCAACTCCGCACCGCATCGGACAACCCGCTTTTGTCGATGGGCACTGGCATTGATGAGGGCAGCATTGACCCCATGGCTGACAAGATTGCGGTGATCCTTAAGTTCCAGCTGAAGGCTAGCAACTATGCGACTATCGTGCTCCGTGAGCTCATGGGCGCGACCGCCGAGGAGCTTGCTCTCTAGTCGTGTCATTGGCGATGGCATCGGAACGTACCATCCGGAGCCATCACGCAGGGGGGGTTTGTTGACATATCTTTGGCAAACCCTTACTAATACTTCGATTGTCGTGGCGTATTCTTGGCCTACCATGGTACGGATTGAGCATATCACCTCTGGTTGGGTCAAATACTTGTGTCGCCAATGCTTCGACCCGAGGCTCTTCATGGACATTTCTTACGTTTTCTCGGCTTTCTTTCTTGATTCCTGGGTTTTCTATTCACAAATGTTGCTCGAGGCTTTGGCCCGGCTGGAGACGACTGTCGCTTTCATTCCTTCTGAAAGCCTACGCTGACTTGTCGGTCTCTGCCACTAATTCGATCAGTCACTGGTCTTGTTTCGCTGCCGACGACGTGCCGCTGCTCACTGCAGAGGTATGTCTGCGAAGCACTTATATCAGCTGCACATTTGCTTCGGGCAACCACGATGTTTTCTTCTCGCGTTTGTTTTATCTACCAACTTCTCGCATATGGCGGCGGCAAAGATGGGGAAAAAATCTGTTCTGTTCTGCTCTGGGAATCTTCTTGCGAGTGGCTGCCATTTTGTTGGGGGCTGCGCATTTAGCATGGGAAAAACTTGGCATTTACATTGGCATGGCGATGGTGGTCGGCGGTCTTCTTCGTTCGGCGTTGGCGGTTAGGGAGGCAAGATTCTGGGTGGGATTGACACGACAAGCCATGACATGACGAGAACATTGAGATACCCTTTTTGCAGGATGGTAGATGGGTTATGTACTACTACTACACTCGACAGGCAGAAAGAATAAACCACTGACCTGTAATTGTGCAGCGCTGCTTGTGTGATATCTTTGTGCTCGGCGCGTCCAATCCAGGCAGAACATACTCACGCTTCATCCAATGCACGAAGACCCCCAGAGAAACCAGACGTGATTCTTCTGAGCATCTCTCGTGGTGAAGGGGGGGGGGGGGGTTTCAGCGGATGTTCGCTCCTAGGAATAGCGGCCTTGTCAATTTCCAAAGAGGTGCTAGTCCCGCTGTAATTCATGTGTTCTTGGAGAATAGTCCACTAGCTCCGCCGAGCAGCCTCACGTCAACGGTGGTACATGCACTGTGATTGTCGGTGACGAAGGGCCCGCATATGCCCTGTCCTCAGCTGACGCCACCATGACGATGCTACAGATGAAAGAAGAGGTAAGTAAGTATTTGTTGGTTGGTGAAGCCCCGAGACTTTGAAAGGGGACTTGTTTTCCCACACCTGTCAGAAAGAATACGATGGGAGATAGCTCGGTACTCTCTCTTGAGAACTCCATGAGTCCATGTAACAGCGCCAATAAACGTGCTCTTGTATAAGAGACACAGTCCAGGCAAATCACCGCAGGAGAATATAATAACTACATCCACCAAGTACATACACGCTCCTCCGCTCATCTGCACTTGGGCTAGGGGTACCTAGGTACTGTACTGTAGTCATTCAGCTCGCTCAGCCCATGGCATTCCCATAAAAGAGGACAAGGCCCGGCTTGTTGTTTGTTGGTTCTACTCAGGCCCTGCCTTGCTTGATTAACGTCAAACCCAACAAGCAAAGCACTCCAATGGAATCTGAAAGGTATAATAATAATAATAATAGATGATTATCCCAAATGATCAAAAAGAGAGAAAAGAAAACAAATAATATAAAAGAAAACCATTCGCTGACGCGGTGGACAAGAGCAAAAGCCAAGCATAACCCACCCAGCCCAACAACCCCTTCCCCTCCCCTCCCCTCCTCCCCCTTTCCCCCTTTCCCTCTTTCCCTTTCCCTCGCCCTACCCAACGAAAACCATCTATTTCCAAAACCGCTCAGCGCAAGGGGGTGGGAGAGAGATATACATAGTAAATCCGAACCTGCTCCGCTCTGCTCCGGCCCACCACATCCAATACACACACAATAACAGCACGACAACACAAAACAAAAACAAAACAAAACACACTTCAAAAGACGACAAGACAAAAACACCGGCCGTCATATCATGCAATGCTAATAATCCCTTTCGCCTCCGCCCAGTCTTGGATCAGACCCCTCCCCCGCAGGCAACCCGGCCTCCTCTCCCTAGCCCTGAGGCAACAAACAGTCTTCTTTAACTTCTCCCTCCATTTCCGCAGCACAGAGATGATGGGTGATTGCGTCCGTTTCCGAATAAGCGGCGATGCCGTTGCCCCGGGTGGTGTTGATGTTCCCGGCAATGATGATGATGACGATGATGATGATGACGATGGGGAGGAGGAGAAGAAAGAAGAAGAGGACGACGACGACGAGATCGTTGTTGTTGATGTGGACGTCAATGCCAATGAATCGCCGAGACTGACATCTTTGTCAGGTTGTCGCTCTATTGTCCAGGCCACGAACGGCCATAATACTGGTGAGAGGAATGGTGAGATTGATAGCCTTTCGGAGGTGGGGGATCTTGGGTTTAATGCTCGGCTTCCTGCTGATACTGTGACTACTTCTTGTTTTGCGTCCATTGCCGTGTCAAGGGGGATTAAGGATATCTCAGAGACGGTTGCCTTTTTGGAGGCAAGAGACACTGGCTTCTCCCGGAAGTTCGTGGCTGCTGGTTGTGCTGCGTCTGCTGTTGCTATGCTGAATAAGTCTTGATTCGTGTCCCTTTCTTCGAGACCATCTGTTGTTTCCCGTTCCCCGTCCTGGGCAGCCTTGGGTTTTATGTCATACCCGAGCTGAACCTGGCCACGTCCGGAGCTCTACGCCTTCTGTGAAGCCTGGGACTCCTGGTCGTCCCATCCCCATACCTGGGCCAGGTAACGGCGCATGTTGACGCGCTTTGTGCTCATTTCCGTCATCCAGGGGTGCTCCAACATTCGCCAGGGGGAGGCTCGGCGAGCTGGCTCTTTCTCGAGGCTGGAAGCGAGTGGTCAGCTTGGAGGGATGGCAGAGAGAAGAGAAAGCAGATCAAAACACTTACCAGCATTCAATAAAGTACTTGAAGTTGGCACTCCAGAAAATGTTGGCTTGAGGTTCGTCCTTGAGCTTAGGCGTTGGGTGCTTGACGATGTAAGTGAGCAAATCGAGGGGAGTAGCACGGGGCTGCATCTCGGTGCCGTCGGCCGGGAAGGGGAAGCGATGTTGGGCCACCTCGAGTAACGTGATGCCGGTCGACCAAACGTCGGAAGTGATGGTGTACGACTGGCCTGTAATGCGTTCCGGCGCCATGTAGTAGCTGGTGCCAATGAAGGTGCTGGCGTCGCCCTTGGTGCCGAACTCGCCAGACACGCCGAAGTCGCAGAGCTTTACGTCGCCGTTGCGGCAGAGGAGAATATTGCTCGGCTTGATGTCGCGGTGGATGATCTTCTTCGAATGCAGGTAGGTCAGGCCGTGGAGCACGCCCTCGGCAACCTTCCCTAAGACCTTTTCACCCGTACGTCCGCCGAGCCGCTTGACCTCCTTATAGATGCTGTCCAGAGACCCGCCCTCGCAAAACTCCATGGCGATCGAAATGGTGGCTGTCGCTGGATCGACGAAGGCGCCGTAATAGCGGCAGATGTGTTGCGAGGCACACCCCTTGTTGAAGCCTAGCTCGCGAACGATTTGCCTCTTCGCATCGGGATCAGGGTTTGTTGTGATGATCTGGACGGCCGTTAGCTCGTGGGTTCAATTTCAGATTGAGGCGGCCAGGCGGAGTTGCATACCTTGAGGGCAAACACGGTATTGTGTCCCATCAGCTTGCATTTTGTGACGGCACCGCCGGCACCCTCGCCTAGGTTCCCGAACTCGATGATCCGCTTCTCCATGCTCACGATCCCCCAGCCTTCATCGTCCAGGTCTTCGACATCTGCCGCCCTCGCCTTCTCGATGGTGGCCTCGTCGTAGCTCTCCAGTCCATGCAAGCTGCCCTCCCTATCCATGTCCATACTCTCGCTCGCGTTCGAATACAGCGACCCGACAGCCGAGACGGGGTCCCCCGTCTGCCTGCCTATCCCATATTGACTTGCAAAGGAGAGGGCACTGAACTGGGAGCCGGCGCTGGTGGGGTTGCTGGCGCGGCCGTCCAGCGGGCCAAAACTCCCACTCCTGCTGTGGGCGGCACTGCTTTCGCTGCCACCGCTTGCACTCTGTAGGCTAAGAGAAGGTTTGAGCGGCTGTTCTTGCGGCACGACGGTACTGCCCATCGGGGTTGCAACGTGCAGGGCGGGCAGGGGCGGACGCGGAGGAGGCCCCCCGAGCGGCTTTGCGTTGGGAGACGGGGGAATGGCGAGCCCTAGGCGGGGGGGACCCCGGCCGCCGGGACGGGAGCCGGGAATGGCCGGGCGCAGGAGCGGTGGTGCGGCCGACATTATAGGAACCGCCGAAGGAGGTTGTTGCGGGATTCCGAATGTGGGATGTGAGTGCTTCATCGTGTTCAACACGCAGATGTCAGCAACAAAATCCAGAGTTTTTCTCGATGATGCCCAAAGCGTGTTGCTCGTGCCTATGCCGAGCCTTTCCTCACAGATGCACTCCGTCCGGGGGGGACGATAGGATCCACTATCGTCTGAACTCGAGACAGATTGGGACACAGGGGGAAAGATGCACCTCCAATATCGGGCGGGGAATGAAATAAACACAATTAAACCAGCGGATAGGATGATGGGGGGAAAGCAGGAGAGGCTCATACCATGGCTGCAGCACCGTCGCTGCTCTGGTTCTGGTGAGTGGCCATTATTGGGTCTCGATGGTGCGTGGGCATGCGGGCCTCGCTCCTTCGTTGTCCACTGCCGACTGGAGGAGACGGCAAACTAAGGTAAGATGGCCTGGTCTGCAGACAAACAGGGCGAGATGCAGTGGGCTATCCTGACCGAGGCTGGCTGGCTTGGGGGGGGACAAATAGGGCCGAAGCGACAAGACGCTGACACGCCCGCGATGGGCTGTCGTCTGGATGCAGGAGCGGCCAAGGGCGTCGAAGTGCCGCGCAACACAACAGCAAAGCAATACGCACAAACGGATGCGGGCAACGCTGGATCGAGCAGCTGGGAAAATGCTGCACTACTGTTGTATGTATGTACGGGCCTCGGCGGTCGTGTGGCGACAGATGGATGGATTGGGTGGATTGGATGGACGAGCGCGTGGATCAACGGCTGCGTTTGCTCTCGCTGTGCGAAGAAGGACGCAAATGGCGCAGATATGGACGGATTCCGGCGGCGAGGCGGCGTGATGTTGGCTGCTCAGGGGCCGTCGGCCGAGTTTTATTACTGTTCGCCTCTTCGGTTCGGTTGATTTTGTCGACTCGACGGTTGGGGGGCGTTGGGAGGAGCGGGAAAGACGGTGCTTTGATCAATCAAGCTCAATCGAAGAGCCCCTCCACAGGGCCCCCTTGGCCCCTTGGCTGAGCTGTAGGCGCCCTATCCAGGGGGGCTCCCTGGCTCCACAATCCAAGTGATTGCTTCGGCCCGGCCAATGCGCGCGGCGGGATGAGGCCAGGGGTGCTGGCCCTGGAAAGGTGGGGCACCAGCGAACAAAGGCCTTTGATACACTGGCCCGACGGGGGTTCTTGGGCAAGAAAGAGCCTAGAAAGCTCGATTGGACCTCTCCAAGCCAGGGTTCAGCCGCTCGGCTTCCCATTCCGTCGCTGCTTGATAGGATTCGCAGAGTCTTGCAGGATCAGATGAGAAAGGCATCGATCTGGATCAGGCAAAAGCAAATCAAAAAGCAACACGAAAACCAGTAGGCGAGCTCGAGGCGAGGAGAATCAAAGGATTCGAGGACTCTACACTACAGTACCACGTGAGTACCTACCTACCTACCTACCTTACCCAGGTACCTAGGGATCCTCAAGCGATGATAGCCGCCGCGGATCAGTGCTGGCTGGGACGCCACCTTCCTGAGCTTCCATTCTTTGGCTTGTCCAAGGACGGAGGGATTTGTTGGGTAAGTGGGTAATTAACGAGTCAACGTACAGTAGCTCCCTGCCTGCCAGCTGCATACACAGTACGCAGCGCAGCTTGTTTCTGCATTGGCCAAAGTTCGGTTTCACAAATTCCCCGTCCATGTGGCAGCTGCAGAGTCACAACTCACAAGCATCTGTCGTCACGAATGGCCCATGGTAGCAGCAAGCAAATTTGCGCTGTTTGGACCTGATAAGTTTCATTGCCCCGTTGGACTCATGTACATACTGTACATACCTTACCTACCGTGCCGGGCTGACGTGAGCAACTCACTTGCCGGAAAGGCCGCAGGGGCAAGTCCTTTGCTTGTTGGTCCCTTAGATTTCCCGGTGTGCTCAGGTTCCCTTGTTGGGTGGTCAGCCCCCCGTTTCTTTCTGGTTCAGGATTCGGCATTGTGCCATCCCGAGAGACGCGCCCAGAATTTCGACGCACGGCTTTCCACCGAGCGTTTGTTGCTGCGCTTTTCACGAGAATGTTACCAGGCACCTAGATATCCGTACCCACTAGCTTCGTATCTCGATCCTGTCGCGTCGAACTATCCATTGGGGACACTGCAGCCCCCAGGGTTGCTCTTGATGTCATAATGTTGAATTTGCTCCTTTGCCTTGCACGGTGCCCACGACAGCACAGACTGTGTCTGATGCAAAGCCGGCTTCCCCAAGCGCTCAATGGCGGCGCCTCGCCAGCTAAGCGCCGTGATGCGCATCGCCGTTGGCTAGAAGAGGCATGGATTGGAAGCATGGGGCACTGGGGCAGCGTGTTTGAGGTTGGAGTGGGTCTTTGGTTCCCCGAACCCAGATCCACCGTTATGCGCTGCCAAGAAGGATCCCCCACTCTTTTTTTTTTCGCAATGAATCCTTGACCAGAAATTTCGACTCTCGACACTCACCCCCCCAGTCCCAGTCCATAGCCGTTTGAGAGGCTTCGGGAGCGTTACGTTTTGCAGAGTGTAAGACGTAGACTGAATAGTCCGATTAGCCATGCCCTCAGCCGCGGCGAAAGCCAGGCCCAAGGGAAGGGCAGTGGTGGACCGAGTTGATCACCTCGACAAGCACAAGCCATCAAACCCGGATGCAGACTCCGATGAAAGCCCTGCAGCATCCGAAAACGAGAGTGAGAGTGCCGCCTCGGAGTCAGACTCGCTAGACAGTGCCAGTCCCAGGAAACGACGCCGCACCTCGCCTGTGGTGAGCGATGACGACGAACCACGGATCATCAGGTCGGCCTTCAATGCGCCGTCACGCATCACGCGCAAACCCCAGGCCACGAGCAGGGTCGAGGGAACTCGGCCGAGGGAAGCTGAGCCCGAGCCGGCGTCCCGGGTCACGGCCCCCTTGGACCCCAACACCACTTTTGATTCGCTTGGTCTCCGGCCATGGCTAGTGCAGTCGCTGGCGAACATGGCCATCAAAAGGCCGACTGCCATTCAGAGAGAGAGCATCCCCATGCTGCTCAAGGGGAGAGACTGCATCGGAGGGAGTCGGACGGGTTCGGGCAAGACGGTGGCTTTCGCTGCACCCATTCTCCAAAAATGGGCTGAGAATCCGTCTGCCATCTTTGCCGTTATCTTGACTCCTACCCGGTGAGTGGTCCATGGTTTTTCTGACCGCATATGCATCGTTTCAAAGACTAACATCGCCTAGGGAACTCGCTCTTCAGATCTACGAGCAAGTCAAGGCCATCTCTTCGCCGCAGTCTCTTAAAGCCATTTTGGTTACGGGTGGCTCCGACATGCGGTCGCAGGCCATCGCCCTGGCTCAGCGGCCACATGTTGTCATTGCCACCCCTGGCCGCCTGGCCGACCACATCCGCACATCGGGCGAAGACACGGTGTGCGGGCTTCGACGCGTCCGTTTTGTCGTCCTCGACGAAGCCGACAGACTGCTGGCAGCCAACGGGCCGGGAAGCATGCTGCCGGACGTGGAGGAGTGCTTTGGCGCGCTCCCGCCGCCCGCCGAGCGGCAGACCCTCCTCTTCACGGCCACCGTCACCCCGGAGGTCATGGCGCTCAAGAACATGCCGCGGAAACCGGGGCGGGATCCCGTCTTCGTGTGCGAGGTCGACACCGACAAGCTCGCCATCCCGCCCGCCCTCCACCAGATGCACCTCCAAGTCCCCGTCACCCACCGCGAGCACTACCTGCACATGTTCCTGCTCACGCCGGCCAACGTAGACAAGTCAGTCATCATCTTCTGCAACCGGACCTCGACGGCCGACTTTCTGCACCATCTCTTGCGGTTACTCGACCACCGCGTGACGGCACTACACTCCAAACTCCCCCAGCGGCAGAGGATCGACAACCTGGGCCGCTTCCGCGCGTTGGCGGCCCGCATCCTGGTGGCGACCGACGTCGCTGCCAGAGGTCTGGATATCCCCGAGGTCAAGATCGTTATCAACTACGACATTCCGCGGGACCCGGATGATTACATCCACCGCGTCGGTCGTACGGCGCGTGCGGGGCGGAAGGGCGATGCCGTGACGTTTGTGGGGCAGCGGGATGTGGAATTGGTCTTGGCCATCGAGCAGCGCGTGGGCAGGCAGATGGAGGCGTGGCAGGAGGAGGGCGTCAACCTGGAGACGAGAGTGGTGCGGGATGCGTTGAAGCTGGTTGGGGAGAAGAAGCGGGAGGCGTTGTTGGAGGTGGAGGAGCATAGGGAGGCGGGCGGGAAGAGGAAAAGGGGTAAACAGAGGCTGAAGATGAACTAAGGGCCTGCCTGGGGTTGCGAGCTAGTGAGTGGTGCTGGCGGTTGTACGTCCGGGTCGCTAATTAATGCGAAAGATGCCTAGATGATGCTCCGTAATAAAAATCACCCAAACTGGATGGAGAGGGGGGCCCTCCGTGAGCCAGCGTCCAACTCGTGCGAGCAATACCGCCTTACTCCTCATCCAGCCTCAACACCCTCACCGCGTTCCCTCCCATAACCAACCCAGCCTCCTCGCTTCCCTTCCCCAGCGCTTTCTCCACAGCCTCTACATTCAGTTTCACACTCTCCCACTCTCCCTCCACATCCGCCTTCCCCCCGACAGGCGGGAAAAAGGGATGGTCGGTCCCAAACATCAACCTCTCGGCCCCGCCACTCGCCTCCACGGCCGCCTTCAACCCCACCTCCGAGTACACCACCGCATCCAGATACACCTGCTCCCTCAACACCTCCCACACCGTCCTCCTCTTTTTCCCCGGATCAGCAGAAGCCATCAGTTTCTCGTCGTGCAACACACAACTCTCGATCCGCCCCGCCAGGAAGGGCAACGTGCCGCCCGAATGCGCCAGAATCATCCTCAGCTCGGGCACCTGGTCGAACACGCCGGCGAGGTACATCCTCGCCACGGCGATGGTCGTCTCCATGGGGAAGCCCAGCGCCAGCGGGAGGACGTGGCCGTAGTCGGCGGCGTTGCGGGGCCCGTAGACCGCGCTGGGGAGGCCGTAGTGCGGGTGGAGGGAGACGGGGAGGCGGGCGGCGGCGAGGGCGCGCAAGACGGGCAGGAGCGCCGGGTCGTCCAGGCCGGCGCCGAGGCCGGACGTGCCGAGGATCACGCCGCGGCAGTGGCTGAGCGTCGCCAGGTGGGCGATGGAGCCGAGAATGGCGGGCTCTGGGGCCCGGAGGGGGAGGGCGCCGAAGAAGAAGAAGAGTTTGGGGGGCTTGGCGGCGCGCCGCTGGCACATGGCTTCGAAGGAGGTGTTGATTTGCGTGGCCGTGGGGCCTGCTTCCGAAGGGGAGAGGAAGTCTAGCCAGGGGTTGGCGAGGGAGAGGACCGAGGTGGTGATGTTGTGCGTCGCCATGAAGGCGAGTTTGCGCTCGAGCGAGGTGAAGTGCTGGGTTAACGGTCGTCCTGGGAGCGGGGCCGAGGGGTCTTGGAGGGCGCGCTCCAGGGCGGGGATTTCTGCCTCGAGGAGGATGAGGCGGGGGTCTGGGGAGGAGGGAAAGGTCCGCACGAGGGGGATGGTGTCCCGGGAGGTGAGGATGGAGATGTACTCGGGAGGGTACATGTGCGTGTGGATGTCGACGATTTGGGGTGTGGAGTTTGGGCGATCCATCTTGAGAGTCGGTTAGGGATCTGGTTGTTGATTGCTATAGCTGGATTGCGGTGTACCCAGTCGAGGAGTTAAGTTCGGGACACCGAGCTTGATAGGTACCTAGGTAGGTAGATTATACGGATGTACAAACACACAAACATTCCCTGCCCCGATGTGATGAACCAGGAAAGCCAAGCTGCACTGCCAAGCCGGCACTTGACCCCGCACTCCACTTCCCGTCCATCGAGCACCCCACTTACAGTGCTAAGTAACGTTAGTTGCCTGCAGGTCGATCATTGCAGGGGGTTCTTATCGGTTCAACAGCAGGGGCTACCAGCCTGCAAGTGCACCAAACAGCCGAAGGCCACAGGACAGGAGGAAGTTCGAGGGCACTGAAATGGGCAGGTGACAGACCCAGCACATTGCTCGTATTGGATAGGCACTTGCAATCAGAACACAATGTCTCACAGCCCGACGCCCGTTTCCGATCCATGCAAATCAGAACCGCGTTAACCGAGCACAGCAGAGGGCAGCTGCCGCATTCAGCATAACAACCCCCTCGTTTGTCTCTATCTCTCATCGCTGTGGGATCTGCCTCCGGTGAACCTTTACAACCTCGAAGTACTGCACCCTCGTAATCACGTACCTAGGTAGGTAGGTCTCAAGACCAAACTCGTACGCAAACAGAGAGAGATCCAAACATGGAAAAGGCAGCGGTGCAAGAAGACGGGCTCCTTATCCCAGTAATGTATTCACCTACAAACGAAAACATACTCACACGTCGCCCCTAACATCCCGCCCAGCTCATCGACTTCTCCAAATTCCTCCACGGCTCGCCCTCCGAAAAGCTCGAAACCGCCAGAGCCATCCTGAATGGCTTTCAAACCGCAGGCTTCATCTATCTCTCCAACATCCCCCTCCCCTCATCCACCGTACGCAATGTTTTCGACACGTCCGCCAAATTCTTCCGCCTTCCCTCGTCCACCAAAACCTCTCTCGCCTGGTCTAGCCCCGAAGCCAACCGCGGCTACTCCGCTCCAGGCCGCGAGAAAGTCTCCCAGCTGACCGACACCGCCGCCGTCTCGGCTCTGCGCACCTCCATCCCCGATATCAAGGAATCCTTCGAGATCGGCCGCGAGGACGAACCCTCCCATCCCAACCGCTGGCCCGCGGAAGACGGCACCGCCGAGACCGCGGGAGAGGAAAACCTAGTCGGCTTCAAACAGACCATGACAAGCTTCTTCGCCGAGCTCGCGTCCGTCCACCAGTCCGTCATGCGTGCCATCGCCGTCGGCATGTCGCTGCCCGAGACCTTCTTCGACCGCTTCGTCGACGACGCCGATAACACGCTGCGCCTGCTGCACTACCCGGCCGTGCGGAAGGACCTGTTTACCATCAACCCCGGCCAGGTCCGGGCGGGCGAGCACTCGGACTATGGCTCCATCACTTTTTTGTTTCAGGACCAGCGCGGCGGGCTGCAGGTGCAGAGCCCGCGCGGCGGGTTTGTGGATGCCACGCCCATCGAGGGGACTTGCGTGGTGAATGCGGGGGATTTGCTGGCGAGGTGGAGTAACGATACGATTCGGAGTACGGTTCATCGGGTTGTTGAGCCCCCCAGGCGTGAGGGCGGGGAGGTGGGAGGGGATGGGGAGGTCTACCCGGCGAGGTATAGCATTGCGTGAGTTGATTGATATCGTAAGGGGGAAAAAATGGGCGGTTGACTGACTTGGTCGCAGGTACTTTTGCAACCCCAACTTTAAGGATGTCATTGAGGCTATCCCCGGGACCTATGCCACCGAGGCGGACAAGAAGTACGGGGGTATCAACAGCGGGGAGTATTTGGTTCAGAGGTTGAGTGCCACGTATTGATCAGCCTGGATTGCTGCAGGGCATCGTGTTATGGTCTTGGTAAGTAGGCCCTCTAGAACTCTCTTGTATGGACCCTCATGCATTCTTTTTTTGTAGAAGCGAGGCTTATAAGACCTCACTCCTCTGTTGTTGGAAACCCCATCCCTCAAAAGAGGGCTCATTGTTGAACTCGACTGGCTCCCTCACCCACACAGGAGCATCTCCTCCGTCAATCGCCGACGAGACATTGTACTCTTTGCTGATAATAATAATAATATTGTTACAGTAATGTTGCGAATGAAATAGCAGAGACGGGCCTTCTAAAGATACTTGGGTTGCTAGGCTATCTTAGCTGCTTTGGCGGGCGACGATCAGATTGTGCACACTGCACAGTATCCCGTCTGCCAAATCCGTTGAGGCCAGTGGTCGAGCAGTCTCCCCTCCCGCGCGCAGAGAACTCTGGCGCTGCGGACGCATAAATCAACTTGAATTGTGATCATGGCAACGGGGGTCCCGGACTGAGCGTATGAGGGCATTCCACTCAATGGAGGTGCATGGCAGGTTCTACGTGATGATGTCTGTCTTTCAGCTAATATGAGAACTGAGTGGGCCACAATGAGGAGAGGAGCTTGCTATCTTTAGATAGAAGATGGAATCACGAATCATAGACCCGAGAGGCCGCAGTCTCTTGAGCAGCCGTTGGGTAGTCACTTACACCGTGATATCCATGAGGCAAATCCTATCGGAGGTTCCACAAACTAGGGCAATACGGACGATAAATTATAAATAACGAAAACAAATGAACGAAAACAGAACAAATGGAAAGTCGAGAAAATAGAACCTATGGGCACAAAGAGTGCGGCCGGACACTAGTTAATTTACCCAAACGGGGCTAGACACCGTCCGAATAACATGATTAAATCAGCTCATCATAACGCACCCTAAAATCGTAGTGTATTCCAATGCTTGGCACCGGAGTCTCAAAAGTCCAACCACAACCAGAACCACAACCACAATCACAACCTACCGCTCCTCTCCACATCATCCTCAACCCCGATACACAACAATGGCAGATCAAGACCTCATCACGTATGCACGCGACGCCGCCGGCCGCGGCGACGATCTCTTCGCGCTGCTCGCCACCGACGCGACAGCATCCGAATCCGACATTCGGCGCGCCTTCCGCCGCAAGGCCCTGACAGCGCACCCGGACAAGGCTGGTGACGCGTACGACCCGGCCCTGTACGAGCGGCTCGAGCGCGCGCGCGATGTGCTCCTGAATCCGGAGGCCCGCGAGGCCTACGACAACGGCATGCGCGCCGTGCTCCAGAAGAAGATGCAGCGGGACCAAATGTCGCAAAAGAGGCGGCAGATGGTCGAGGAGCTGGAGCGGCGGGAGGCCGAGGCAAAGCGCGCCAAGACAGATACGGGGCCGCGGTTTCAGCACGATGCAGAGAGGGCGGCCATGGCGGCGAGGGGCAGGGCCAAGATGGAGGAGATGAGGCGGATGCGGGAGCAGGCCGAGGTGCGGGAGCTGTTGGGGCGGGAGCAGGAGGAGGCGGCCCGTGCAGCAGCAAGACCACCGGCGGCATCTACGGGCAAATTGGATACGGCCGGACTGCCTCACGACAACCAGCCTACACCGCCGCCAGCCGGCGAGGACTTTGACGAACGGATTGCCGAGCTGGAGAAACGGCTCAAGGAGAAGCAGCAGCGCAAGGCTGAGAAGGAGCAGAAAAAGGCAGAGAGAAAGGCAAAGAAGGCGGGAACGCCGCCGGTGCCTGGGTCTCCCGGGCGAGACACACTCCATCACCCTCCACCACCTCCCACCGCGGCAGAACCACAGGCTGACGAAGACAAGGTCTCCAAGGCCGCTGAAGCTGCTCAGCCAGATGCCCGCAACGCAGCCAAACCGAGCGATCGGTTCGCGTCCACCATGGCCAGACTGCGGGCTGCGCAAGCGAAGAAGGACGAGGAGAAGAGGAGGAAAGCAGAGGAGGCAGCGCGCGCTTCAGAAGGCGTGTCTGCTTCGTAGATGCCCGATGCGCATGACCATGATATGTGTGTACGTGCGTCGATAGACTTATGTGATACCCCCAAAACGCTAGATAGACTGGACGCTCGGGAGAGCCCGAAATGGCAACAAAGCCTTGAGAGCCTGCCAGCGTGAAAATATATATATACAACACATCTATATAATACCCTACGCCGCTTACACTGTAGTGAGTACCTATACAAAAACCCCCTTTTTTTTTTTTTTTTTTTTTTTTCCTACAACCCCCCTCACCAAAACCTCTATTCAATGCCCCTCGCGACTGGCCAACCCACTCCGCAACCACTCCGGCACAAACGCCTTAATCTTGACCTTCCCTCCCTCTTCCCCTTCCCCTTGGCCATCCGCCCGCTCCCCCTCCCCAGCCAACCCAACAACAAACTCATCCCCTTCGCTAAACCCGACCCCGCCCGTCTCCCCAGGCAGCACAACGCCCGTCATGATCTCCAGCCGACACAACGCCAGCCCCAGATTCCCCACCCCCCTCAGCCACTTGCCCGCGCTCCGCCCC
The DNA here is from genome assembly GCA_023628455.1 of Chaetomiaceae sp. B2702. Classification (NCBI taxonomy): domain Eukaryota; kingdom Fungi; phylum Ascomycota; class Sordariomycetes; order Sordariales; family Chaetomiaceae; species Chaetomiaceae sp. B2702. The sequence continues at coordinate 24,404 of JAMAKP010000101.1, read as the reverse complement.
TTCTTCCCCACCCGCCCGATACTCGCCTCGGCGGGCACCCTCTCGGCGTCGACGAACCCCCCTGCGCCCACCGCGGACTGGTATTCCAGCGCCTGCGGCGGGGGTTGGTCGTCCGGGTACAGGAGACAGGGCAGGACGCGCTTGCGGACGACGCCGCGGTGCTCGGTGCGGATCGTCAGCTCCTGGCCCACGTAGCACCCCTTGCGGAAGTCGATGGCGTGCATGTGGTCCATGTTGCTCTCGTGCGGCAGGGCCTGGTTGAAGAGGAGCTCGGCTTGGCCTTCGGGGACGCCGTGCAGGTAGCGGCGGAGGGTGTAGGCGGATTCGGGGACTTGGGGGGTTTCTAGGTTGGGGGGGTTGTTAAAGGTGAGGATGCGGTGGCCTAGGTTGGGGGCGCGCGTGTCTGGGGTGGTGATGATGGTGGTGTTGGTTTTACTGTCGTTGTTGTTGTTTTCGGTTGTGAGGTGGGAGACCGGGGAGGGAGTAGACCGGGACGGGGACGAGGAGCACGGGGCCCAGCTGTCATCCCAGGCTTGCCACACGCGCGCTTCGCCGTCGTCGAGGAGCCGCACGTCGAATTTGGCGCGCAGCTTGTACCGCTTCAGGTGCTTCTGCAGCCGGTCGGCCTCGGCCGCGTCCACTTCGACCAGCCAGCTGTGCCCGGCCGGGCTGGACGTGTCGCGCGCGTCGTGATAGACAAAGACATCGTGCAGCACGCGGCCCTGGGCCGTCAGGAAGGCGGCGTAGAAGCCCGCGTCGGTGCGCAGGTGCTCGCTGGAGGGGGTCGGCGAGCCCGGGTAGAGGTTGGCGGTGATGACGCCCTGGAGGTACTTGGCGGCGTCCGGGCCGGAGAGGGAGATGAGTCTGCGGGAAGCGAGCTGCGCGATCCCGGCCCGGGAGGGACCCGCCGGAGCGCCGAAGCGGGGTGCGGAGCCGGAGAAGGCGCGGCGTTGGAGGCACGTCCCGCAGGTGAAGGCGCCGGGCTTCCGTACGGAAGAAGCCGCCGCCGCGTTGGTCGAAGTAAAGACCCTGCGTACCGGCTGCATTGTGGCTGTTTTGAGAAGGAGGTGCAGCTTTGTTTGGGCTTAGGCTCAGGCTGGCTTGGAGCTGTCATCCGAAGCATCCATTGTCCAAGCAGTGACGTCGCTCGGCAGCAATAATTTCACAGCAGCTTTGCCGATCGGCAAGCGGGACGTTGCAAGGCCGAGGTGATCCGTGCATCAGCCCTGCATATGGATCCATCCCCGCCAGATTATCGCCGTTATCCCCATGGCCGGTGCGGTGAATAGCTAGAGACTCGGAGATATCGTGGCTGAGTTCTCACAACCGCCGCGCGCTCCTTCCGGGCAGCTCGTTCATCGGACGAAAACTTGATTTGCTTCACGCGGTTACGGTAATTTCGCGTGAGTCAACATTTTTCAATTATGCATCGGCCCCCGACTGGCTACGTCCGAGGCACCGAGATTCGGATTTTAGAGGAGCTCCGGGAGAGATCGGAAGTTCGTTGGGTCGGCCACTCACACCACCACTCTCACTTGCCTTTGCTTCCGGAGCGGAAGGATGGCAGTGATGTCGGTTGACTCCTTCCGGCATGGGTTCTTCGTTTTCGTGGTGATGATGACAGGGCGATAACCCTGTTTCCACCTCGGATCCAAGTCATCCAACCCCCGTGAGTTTCCTTGTCGGAAAGCATCCCGGTTTCGCCCAGCGGTTATTACGGACATACCTGAATTGAGTTTACGCGGTGTGTTTGTTCAACGATCGCAGCCGTGATATCCCTCGCCAAGCGAAACGGGCAGTTGGCTTGATCACAAGACCCGGCACAGGTGCAGGAGACCCAACCGCGAACCACACCTTGCAGCAGCAAGGGGTGAAGGGCAAATGCCTCAACACACCTTTGAACACAACGCCAACGCCTGGATTGCCACCCATTCATCGGCTCGAGATCGGCTTGGTGCCCTTCTGCGATATTTAGCACATTCGGGACGGATCGGCTGCCGGGGCTCTTTGTTGATGGCCATGGAAACGAATACCCGGAAACGGTTATTCCTTGTCCAACCTTATTGTCGATCCGTTCTTACCCGCAGACCCTTTGATATGCAAAGCACTTCCTGGTGTTGCCTACTCTCTGCCAGTCTCTGGTAGGGCGACTTATCAGATACCCAGACCCTTGTTGCACCGCAGTCGGGAGGATGGGACCGGAGGGGCGGGGCACCGAGAAAGGTGCCGATCCCCGCCGGAGTGGCGCTGCGGTCAAGAGGAATTCACTTACACTACCAACATCGCAGTACATACACCTATACAGTAGAAGCTCTGCCGATAATGATAACATGGTCATCGACACGGGTCCAGAACATGATGCTCCGTTGTGACCTCCAACGCCAACAGGGCGGAGTCGATTCATCGGTTAAACCTGTTTACGACGTCCTTGGTGTTTTCAATCCTGCTCCCCAAGGGCACGGCAAACATGATATTCAAACCAGAACAATACTGCTTTATGTGCCGTATGCGGTCAACTGACGGCCTCACGGTTTCACTTGCGGCCTGGTTCCCGAACCCTTGTGATGCACCCGGAGCCCCCGTCAGATGGAAAGCCTCCCCACCCTTTTCTCCCGCGACGGGTATCGAGTGCCCCTCCTTTCCGGAGCAAAGCCGGCAACCCCCACACATGCCGAGAAATAGGTCCTACAGTACAAGACTTTCTGTGTATGTGCCAGCATGTGGCACCGTGATTTGGGATAGCGAAACCGGTGAGCGTTATGTCAAAACTGGCGTTAGGAGAGGGGGTAGCGTCCGAGGTCCCTTCAACTGTGTGAGTTCCACATGCTAACATACAGTAGTAACCACGGCTGGGAACGAAACTATAACTATCGGTTGGGCCGTAATTGAGAAACGCAGATACGGTGTGTCCGCCCTGCAGGACGCCACTATGGCGGTGTCGACACGGTCCACGTTGACCGCGAAGTTGGCATCTGACTGCATTGTCCTCAAAAGAATAGATTACAATTTGCAGCACAGCCTCATGTCCCTCATCAACGTTTACCGAGTCCCGCCTTTTCGACAAGGCCGCCATGTTGGCCCAAAGCCGGGCCAGATTGGTTTCGAAACGGTGCCTAGTTAGGAGAAATAATGTCAACTGTAACATGCCAAATCGCTTGCATGATCCGCAGCACATCCTCCAGAAACTGAAATCACGGGGAGGATGGATCGCCGCTGGGGATTACGTTGGATCCCATCCTGCCCAGACAATTGTCTCGTTGATGAGCCCCCATCGAGGGAAACGAAGCTCCAACTGTCTGGGGTAGTTCTTAGAGGGTTATTTCGGTTGTCGACAGCCTTACGCGGTTCTGTCTTGTCTCCACCGCCAGGCATCTGAGCCACCCTCACCCTGCCGAGGACCTCAGGCAGCATCCAAACTTGCATCAACGTTTGCCCGGGGGATTGGCAGGCATGGAGATGATAGGGCGCGCCTGAGTCAGCCAGAGAAATTAGGCCTCGCCCATCCGCCCTGCAATTTTCAACGCAGGGGATGCAGTCGAAACGCAGGCGCGCAGCCATGGTTGTTCAGTTATTACAGACTTGCAGGCGGTGAGCGGAGATGAAGTAATCGGTGTAAGGATCCAACAAAGCAAATGGATGCGCTATGTGTCGTCTGGTCCTTGCAGCAGCGCGATGCAATGTCAACACAAACGGTGGCCGGATACACCATGTGTAGGAGACCAGTCCGTTTGTAGCAACAAATCGCGGAGATGAAACCGTCAATCCAAAATCCACTTCAAAACAGGCACACGACCCCGACCTGGATTCGGCCGCCTCGGCCCCCGTTGACCGCCCGACGCCGCCCTGAAAAAAAGTCCCCGCCAACACCACCAAAAACCCAAGGATCGTGGGGCCAAAGTTGCGGGAAATGAGGGATGATGAATCACTTGCGCATGCGCACACCACGCACACGCATCCGCACCCAAAACACTCCCCAAGACACTCCAAACGGAGGAGGTCACGATGTCCACCCGCGCCCGCAATCCACCCAGCATCCGACACCTACACACCTGGTAGTTACAACACGTAACCTCGCATTCCGACCCGACGGGATGCGTAGCAAAGCAGAAAAAAAAACAAAAACAAAAAAAAGCAGTGTGTTGTTGTAAACTTACGTATGTATGTACTGTAACTACCCGATTGTAGGCAGTGATGCGACGGACAGACGGACCTACCTACCTAACTCTGCTCTGCCCAGCAAATACCACGTAAGTCGTCCCCCCCCCCCCTCGTAGCCAAGGCGGCGACATCTTTTATGATTACCTCCAAGTGCCTATTGTGTTGTCCCTGTTGTCCCTGTTGTAGACAGGTACATACTGTGTGTTCTCGACCTGCCCAAGGCGTGCAAAATAAGCGAGGGCCCGAAATCGAATCGTTGCGCTCTCGTTCGCCAAAGCCCGAAACGCCCGCGGCGGAGATCGATGTGCGTATGGACATACATACGGAATACAGTAACTACACAGTATGCGCACCTTATTAGTTATTAGTGTGCTACTGCGTAGTATTTTTCCTCCTCCCTTGCATGGTCACCCGGACAAGTTCAAAGCGGAGCGCGGGCAGGCGGTGGATGCGCGGGTGGGAGTGGGATTGGGATTTCCTCCGTTGCTCCGTTCGCCGCCTTGCTCGCTTCGCTGTTGTGTGTGCCGCAGCTGCGTTGTTGCGCTGTTGCCGTGCTGAGCTGTGCTGTGCTGTACTGTGCCTAACCTGAGGTAGGTACCTAGGTAGCCTAACTTGTTCCGTATCCCGCAACGCAGCCAGCCAGCCAGCCGCAAATCGATAACCCGTTCAGGTACGAATACCTTAACCTACCTGATACCTCAGGTGAAGAAAAGAGGGAAAAACAAGAAAAAAAAAACAAAAAGGAAAATTTGACACGCGGCTCCACATCCCCAGACCGACATGCTCTAAACACACACCCAAGGGGTGAGTGGGGCGGGTGCGGGTGCCCCACTTAACTTTCTGTGAATCATACCGCTGGCTCGGAACCGATCTCCACGACTTTGCCGACGACTGGCCGCTGTCCCGATCGACGAAGATTGGCGGCGGTGGTAACGTTGACAAGGGCGCAGGCGAAACTTGTAAATCTTGGATGAGCTTGGTTGATTCTCAGGGGACAGGAAACGAAGCTTCGTTATCAAATGGCGAAAAATATAAATTATGGGACGAAAGAGGCAATGATGTCAATTGGGTTTGCAGGGTGCAAGCACGTCATTCCGTTCTTCAAGTTGGGACGATCGGAGTAAGGCAAGAAGATCTGACGATGTTGATTTCATTTTTTGCGCTGTCGGCGACGGCCTGACCTGAACTGGGCTTCCTTCCCACTCGACCTTGGCCACGGGATGTTGTGGCAGGGAGCGGGAGGAGCTGGTTGTGATAATAAAAATAAAAGTAGTAATGTGTGAATCCATCCTCCGAAAAGAAAACAAATGTGTACAGCCCAAGATCCTGCTGATTCAATCAAAATCCCACCCCATATGTATCACCCCCAGTATGTATTGAGTGGTGTGAAGACGCAATGACGCTGTCATGTTTCTAAACCCCAAATCATTCCAATAAAAAAGAAACTTTTTTTCCGCTGCCAGTATCTGGTATCATTCGAGAACGCCGGCCATGCAGAAGGAAGAGCAAAACACAAAGAGACAGAAACCGCCGAGGAAGACAATATTGTTTTAGTAGACTGATATCGCCGAGACCAGTCTCGTCGGGTTTCTTGGCGGAAGGTAGTACCCGTCCTCGTAGAAAGCGGTCTTGTCTAATGGTTCTGTTGTTGTTGGTGTTGTGTTGCTCCCCTTCTGTGTCGCCTCGAATGCAGGCAGCAGGGTTGTCGGTGGTGATGGTGGCATCGACTCGTCTTCTGTCGAGTCATCCGAGTCGTCGTCGAGCTCGGGTGGTGAGGAGGGCGAGGCGGAATGTGATGGGCTCCGCTGCAGCGCCAGCTGAGCGAAGTCCTCCTCGTCGTCCATGTCGTAGTCTTCGTCCTCCTCGGCAACGCCGTATGGGTAGGCCGCCTTGTGAGGCAGCATGGAGTGTGAGTGTATCCTCCTGAGCGAGACGGCGTCGGCCATCTCGATGTCCTCGTCGTCGTCAAAGTCCGAGTCCGAGTCTGAGTCGTCCGATTCGGACTCGGCATCCTCAACCCGCCAGTCGTGCTCGGGCTCCTCGATGATGGTGTCGGCCCATTGGATGTGCTTCTCCTCGCTGGTGTTGTGCGAGGCACCACGGACGGACTGGTTGAACCATGATTCTTGTTCCCTCTCGGCGTCGGCGAGTTCAACCATGAGCGAGTCGAGGAGGTTGGCGTGTCCGACGAGCAGGCGAAGGTTGTGATCCGGCCGGGCAGCTTCCGAAGAGAGCTTTGCCCGGGCCTTGTGGGCGAGGAAGTAGGTCTGTGCAATCGACATCTTCTTGTTGGCTCTGGGGCGGAAGGGAGACGGGGGAGCTGCAAAGGATGCCGGGGAAGAGCCCAATGGCCTCGGATGTTGTGTGTCTCTTGGTGTTTGGATGGGGAGAGGAGAAGACATTTTTGCGGAAGTCTGGCAGCAGGCTCCCAAATATTTCATGTGCTTTGGCGGTTTTCGTCCGGTGAGTCAAGGCGCGAAAGCCGATTGCGGAAGAGCCGAGTTAGGCAGGACTTCGCGGGTGTGAAACCAGGGCGGGGGTGGGGTGTGGTTAGAGGTGGCAGCTAGGACAGGGCCAAGGACCATGCAAGCTGTGAAAGGTACTTTGAAGGGTACCTAGGTAGGTATGAGACTCTGAGCAGTGAAGAGGCTTCGTGCGAACAGAAGACAGAACTTGTCGAGAGCAATAATAATAATCGCTGGGGATGACAAGATAGTGTGCTGGCCTGGTCGAGGAGACTGAGGATGGCATGTGCCCGAGGAAGGGGCGGCCCCGAGTCCTTTTGTAACCTTGATGGGGTCTGTTGGTGTTCGGCTCTTCCAAGACACCGCTGCGCGGGTCACCAGAACCCGGCTTGTTGTATCATCCGCAGCAGCTGACAAAACCGAGAATCCGATCTCCACCCCCGGGCCCGCCCTTTTGTCTGCGCATAATTTACCCTTGCAGGTAAGAGAAACGCGGCCTCGACCACGCCCTGCGCCGCCCCTCCATGCAGCAGAGAACCATTTCTACTGAGACGCGGCGGCGGTGAAGCGATTTGAGTTGCCCCGACGCACTCGGCCGCACCTGATCCCCGCCCAAGGCCGCCTTCGCGAGCCCTGTCGGGTCCCAACACAAACGCAATACGTATCACCATTTTTGGTGTGTTGTCCATCGCAGCGCTGGCAGTCTGGCAGTCTGGCAGGAATACAGGAAACCTGGGAGCATGGACCGTGGAACGCCCCGTTTCGGCCAACGGCGCTCCTACTCCTCGTGGGACGGAGTTACGGTGCCTATGCTCCAGCCTATCCCCGTTCCACACTGATTGAATGCGGCATCAGACTGATTGATAGAAGTCACTTTTAACGTTACAAAGTCTCCGCCTGAGCGATATCTTCCCGGCATGACATCTGTCAGCTGGATTCGTTGGTGGGCAGAAAACCTTGGATTCCGCGATCAGTGGTTTAATCAGCAACGCCGAACACCCCGCACGTACAGTGACAGTCGCTCTACTTTCGGCATCTCTAGGATTCCTTTGTCAGGATTTCGCTCAGTGCAGTTTACCTAATCAAGCCTGTCTATCCTTTCGATCCCTTTCGTATTATTCACCAGTGTTTTTGCAGCCATAAATAATAATAATAAGCCAGAATGATGTGCTCGTTTCCTTGCAACCGATCCCCCCACCGATCCCAACCCAACGGCAGTGTTTCGCAACCTTGATTTCTAATTGCCCAAAACTGCTAGAGCGTCAATCTTTCTGCGGTAAGAGTCATTTCACGTCGACAATGCACGTTCGTCCGTCCGCCTCGGTCAGTCAATCTGCTTCACTGGCTCGACTCGGCAACCCAGCGTCGCAATCTCGTTGCGGTTTCTCCCGCCTGACGAGTCCCGCGTACGTCCGGGCAGCGCATTTACGCAGTACGCAAGTCCACCCCGCGCTCATCAATGCATCGAGGCAATGCATCTCGTTTACGCGCCACAGATGCGCGACAGCGTCGCGGGTCTCTAAACTCCGCCAGCGCCCGGAACAGAAAGTTTCGAACATCATTTCACTTCTTCGCCCCACGACATCATCTGCAGGGAACGTCGCCCATAACTATGGAACAGCCGCACCGCCTCTCTCCGAGAGAGTCATCGATTGCGGCGATTGCCGTGATCTCCCAGCCGCGTGGAATCGATGCTCTCAAGGTCCGGAGGGCAAATGAGGATGCGCAGGTTCGGTTACAACCGTAACACCGAGTTTCGAGGGCGGCGTTTGCATCGCCTGATCCCTCCACAGGGGGAAAGAACGAAATTGCGGGCTTGGAGTTTGGTCCGGGCTCGCTCTGATTCGTCGTCTCCGCTCGTAGGGCTGATTACTGATAGGCACCGGGGCGGTGGGAAGGACACAAAACCACATGGCGGGACGGGGTGCGCTGTCCTGGCCCGATGGGGACACCGTTCGTTCGTTGACCTCAGCCTGGGGGGGGGGGGAAATGGGGATATGCGTGCGCGCACGGCGCAGCTCAGCCACGAACATATTGTCGGAACCGCACAGAATAGCGGACGTCGTGTTGCTCTGACTGCATGAGGCTGTCCTCCCCTTTCAGGGCAACGTTAACGTTGACCTCACGTAGCATTTCGGCCGGCTGCGAGGGATTTCCCTCTTTCGTCCCGGCTAGCGATGTCGAACTCGGGATTTCTCCTTTGAAATGTTTCCGGGATGGATTACGCAGCAGCCCAAGCCATCGCGAGAAATACGCGATAACCTCAGCCTTTTCTGGCTTTGTAGGGATTTTGCGGATGACGAATATCCTCGCATGCGGGCCAATCAACGAATGCCTCCGTGGCTGCTCGGCGACAATTTCAAGTGCTGCCTGGGGCCAAGTCTGCACTGTGTCCGGATATGGAGTAGGTCCCTGCGGTTTTGCCAAGGCCCCCAGTTTTGCTCGCACTCGGCAATGGCCCGGAGAACGGCGCGACGCGATCTCCGTGTCTCCGTCCCGTGCTGTGCCTGTGCTTTGGTCCTTCCAGGTTCCCGTATACTGTACTGCAATCTACGAGATACGATGGGTGTCGCATGGTGATGTCATGCGTATCACAGCCAACTACATTCATCAAGCCTTTGGCGAGAGGCGAAGTTTTGGTATTATTATCGGTCCTATATTTGAACATCGCCAGCTTCTCTGTTGATCCGAATCACCAAAAAAATGGGACAAGCATACCCACCGTGAGGAGACTCCAAAAGGACAAAAACCCAACTGTCTTCTACTATGTATGTGTGACATGCATGTCGAGTTTCTGGCCTAAGCAACGTCGAAATTATCCCGTGACGGAGGAAATCGGGATCAGGTACACAAACCCCCCACGCTCTCACTGTATGTACCCACCTCCTGGGTTACCTAGTTATTAGTACTGTAGAAAGAAAACGGTATTACTGAGGCCAGTGCGTGCATCGCTGCTGGGTTGTATCAAAGAAAGCAACTTCGAGAATGGCCCGGGCCGGTGCATTCTCGTTTCGGACGAGTTTCTACTGGCTGGTATTGGAGGCTGTCTATATTCCGTACATATACTTTAGACTTGAGAAACACATGACCTTAAGAGACGGATACGGCATAGTGTGCGAGTGTCTATCTGTGTAGGGTAACAATGTTGTCCTAGTCAAACAAGTGTTGGCTGAGTGAACACTGTTGACCGCCCCTCGCGAGAGAGCCTTTGGTGCGGCAGGCAGAGTGCAGTTGCCAATGTTGTCAACAAAGCTACGTGAGCTTGCTCAGGGGTAACTTGCATACTTACCCAGGTTCAATTTGTGTGTCCGGACTCTCAATTGGATGGTTGTCTAGCTGCAGCGAGTCACCACCAAGGAATGGGAACAGCAACACAACATAGAAATCAATAAATTCATTGAGCTGGTATCGTGACTATCAACGGAGGAAGTGGTGTAAGTGGTAAGGAAACCATCTAGGTACCTAAGTAAATCATCACTGGTATAGGAAACGCCAACCTATGCTCACCTATGACATCCTCGTCCCTACCCCGCCGCCGTCCACCACCAAGTCTCGGATATATATGTACCCATCCACGGTCATCCACCCTCCAAGGAGACAAAAGAAAAGTTAAAAGTAAACCCCCCAAAAGAGGTGATGCGATCGATACCCTCACCGCGGCCCATACCAAAACCGCTCCCACTCCCCGACGACCCAACCCGAAACCTGCAAATGCCAATACTGCCTCGTCGCCCACAGCGCCAACCCGCCCAACACCCCAATACTCCCCAGCACCTCGAGCGCAATTAACCCCCTATATCTCAAATCATCCGCGACCTGCAACAAGCCAAGCGGATCCTGCCGGGTCCTAGTCCCAACCCCAGTCTTACCCTGCTGGCTTTGTCCCTGCCCTTGGCCCTGCCCTTCCTCCCGTCTCCCTCTCTCCTCGCTCCTCTCCCCTCTCCCCCTCCCCCTCCCTCCCCTCCCCGGACCCTGACGGTGACCATGTCCGTGACGATCGGCAACAACCAAGCTCCCGTCCCTCACACACTCGCCGATGCGCTCCGCCAGCCAGATCGCCCGCTCCCCCTTTGCCAGCGCAGCATACCGCTCGCGTTCTCTGGCGAGACTCTTCTGCAAGTCGGCCGCCCAGTTCGCCAGGCGCACTTGTGCCAGCCGCTCCTCGCGCTGCGCGTGATCGGCCAGGCGGGCAAGCGCGTAGCTGGACGTGCCGCCTATGGGTGGGGCGAGGATCTGGTTTTGTGGTGGTTGGTGGGATTGGTAATGGTGGGGGAACGGCGACGAGGAGGAAGTAGTGGAAGGGGGTGGGAGGGTTTGGTTGCGGATGAGGGAGGGTGGTCTTGGGTTGGTGGTGTCGCCGGATTTGCGCCACTGGACGTATTTCCGCGCGACGGAATGGCGCAGCCAGGAGACGCCTGTGGGACTAAAGACTTGGGCGACGAGGGTGGTGAGTTCGGTGGGGATGAGGGGCTGGACGTAGTCGGGTGACATGAGGAGGCTTGCGTCCATGGTGTCGTGGTCGGAGCCGGTAGCGCTGGAGATTGCGTAGACGCCTTGTTTGTCGGGGTCTTGCGAGGAGGGGTGGCCCGGAGAGGGCATGGAGAAGGCGAAGGGGCGGATGCTGGCTTCGCGGAGTTGGCTGTGGATTTGTTCCTTGCTTGCGGCAACTTGCTCGGCGGACATTAGGTCTGCCTGCGCGAGAAGGATGATGATGTTCGTCAGGGGGGAAAGTTGGCGTAGGTATTCGATATCAACGGGGCGAAGGCCTGGTGAGATTGTCAGCAATATTTCTCTCGTGCAGTGGGTTTGGCATCGTACGGTTTGAAACCAAATAAAACACCGCATCAACCTGGACTCCGCCGTCGCCGCCCACGAGGTTCAAGAGGTCTCCATCGCTGAGAAAGTTGGAGTTCATCCGCTGTAGATGAGCTTCTATATATCGCGTGACTGGCGTGATCGTCTCCATGGACTGCAAATCGTCAGCTCGGCACGCTGCGCTTGGACAACCAGAACTCACAGACGACCCGCTCCCATACCCCGGGGTATCAACGAAGCAGATATTGCGGTCCAGCACCGCATCCCCCAAGCTCTTTCTCCGCCTTAGGACCCGAAAATCATCCACCTCGGACCACCACTCCGGATACGGCTTCGTGCTCGCATACACCTCGGTGATCTGGCTCGTCCCGGTATTCTCCCTCGACGACAGCCGCCTACTGCCCCTCGGCCTCCCCGCCGAACCCGCGCCCATACTCTGGCTCGACCTCGTCATAACCGACGAAGCCAGCAACCCCGAGGGCGTAATCGGATCCACATGAACGATATGCTCACACGACTGCACGATCGCCTTGATCAGCGACGTCTTGCCGACGCCGCTGTCCCCCGCAATCAGCACCTTCAGCCGGGCCATGCGCTTGCCCTCGTCGGTAAACGGCCGGCGGCTGGGCATCTTGATGCTGGGCATGACAAGCTGCGGGGCGCTGCCGCTGTCCATCATGGCAGAGCACGTCGCCGTGCCGGTGCCGCCAGACTCGCCCTGCTCTTCTTCTCCTTCTTCTCCTCCTCCTCCTTCTTCTTCCTCGTCGTCTTCGACGGCAATGTCCCCGTCTTTCATGCTCGGCGGGCAGCTGGGGAGGTCCTCGGAGAGGCAAAGCGAGTTGCGACGGGAGGAGACGCTGCTCAGGGCGGATGCGGGGCCGGACGCGCCGAGCAAGACGGGGGTGAGCGGTTGTGAGAGGCTGGGGAACGGCGAGATGGGCCGCGACGTGTCGTAGTCGTCGTGCCTGAGGGCGTCGAGCGGGCCCTTGGAGCTCGAGGGCCGGGCGGCAGACTCTTTGTTCTTTTCGAAGTCGTGGTGCGACGGGACTCGGGGTTTGGAGTGCTCGGGCGTCTCGGTATGCGGGCCGGTTCGGTGCTCCTTTGCACGTCGGTGCGGGACTGGCGGAGAGTGAGACGAAGAGCCGATGGTTGACTCATCGCCCAGGGAATAGGTCATCTGGGGCGTGGGCGGGAGTCTGAAGGTCGAGGGACCGTCGGGATCCGAGATGCGGGGACGCCCTTGAGCGTCATCGCCAGAGAATGGTCGCATCGTGCTATTGCGTTGCGAGGCTACATGGAACGAAGGGAATAAGACGTTTAAAGTGAAGTTGAATTTGGAAGACGAGAAATGCTAGGGACACTGCTTTGGTCCGGAAGGTCTATATTTGTTGTTGATGTAAAACCAGTAACGGCATAGGTATGTATGTACATACAGTACTATGTGTGTGGTAGGTTAGGTAGGTAGGTAGTAGGTATGGCGGTGGTGGGCGGGCGCGGTAGGGATGTGCGAGGGACAAAGCTGGTCTCAACTCGAGGTCACATTCACACGCTGACGAGGAGGGGCAGCTCATAGGTACATACATACCGTACATACGGCATGCACTGACTATCGGCCGTCTCCCCACGGATTGCTTGTATCAGCGCGCCTGCGATAGCCCAATGATGACATGGCATTGCGCTGTTGCAGCGGCGATCGGGCGACTCAACCCCGCCTTCTCCGCCCCTGAGCCAGCCAGATGCCAGGGCTAAATACCAAAACAGCAGCCCAACAGCAATGGCGTGTCTTCCGCGTCCAATGCAGGGAAAGCGCAACCCCCCGAACAGGTCCCTCGTGGCCTTTTTCGTGTCCAGTAGGCGGTCTCGGTGGTTTAGCTGCGCGGGGGTCAAAACACGGAGGAGCTGTGCTGCAGCAGCTGGCCACCCCGCTGTGGAGACCCTGCAGATGCCGGCTGCAGTGGCCCGGAGACGCTCCCGACGGCCCATTCCATAGGAATTCCACATTCCACCCGACGCCGGTAAGATATCGCCATGCAGGCACAAAGGGCTTGTGACGCGGTTGCAGTGGTTAATAATGGGACGAGATCAGGCTTCCTCGATGGCCAGGGGTGATGTCCGGTTTTCCCCAACAACACTCTCTGTTGCGTGGTCGATCACCGATAGGTACCTAGTTAACTGCCAATTTATAGGCACACAGTCGCTCGGCGCGCCATGCATTCTAGAAGCTAGCCCACAGACGAGCCATCCACCCAGCTCAGCGCGCTCATCATGCTCAGGGTAAAATACCCAGTCCAGTGTTTAATAATGACCCCAACGAACCGACCTCTTCCTACCCCCTTCCCCCCTTCCCAAACCCACCATCCCCCTCCTTACTCACCCGCCCATCCCACCAAGGGAATTCCTCATTATTCATACCGCCCCCTCTCCCGCTCCTCCTCCAACCGTCTCATCCTCTCCTCCTCCGCCTCCCCGTCCCCACCAACAACAGCGACAACCTCCCCCCTCCTCCCCTTCCGTCGACTACTCTTCCTGCTCCCCTCTCCTCCTTCCTCGCCGCCAGCACCATCCCCGCGATCTCTACTTCTCTTCGACCCCGCCAGCCCCGTCAGACTCGCCATGCGCCGCGTCTCGCGGAGTAGCCGTTCCCTGTCGCGCGCCGCACGCTCTGCTGCGTGCGGGTCCGCGCTGGTGGTTGCTGCTGTTGTTGTTGTTGTTGCTGGGGTGGCTGGGTTGGGTGTCGCAGCAAGGGAGGAGCGGCGGCTGGTGTCTGCTGCTGCTGGTCCCGAGGGGGGGGCGGTGCCTTTGATCTCGAGGCCTGGGGCACGGGCGCCGCTGGCCGAGGTGCGCGGGCCGTGAGGGGGATTGAAGTCAGTGTTGCTGGGTTCTGCTGGGCTGTCGGCGGTGGGGGGCTGTTGGTCGTGGATAACTGTGGAGGATTTGCTGCTGCGGTGACGGTGTTCTTTGTCGCGGTCTCGGCGGCTTTCTCTGTCCCTATCACGGTCACGGTCACGGTCGCGGTCGCGGTCTCTGTCTCTGTCGCGATCACGGTCCCGATCGCGGTCCCGATCTCTATCACGATGTCGGTCCTTGCGGTCTCTGTCCCTGTCTCTGTCCCTCTCGCGATCACGGGTTTTATCACGGTCTTTCTCTCGGTCGCGATCTCTATCCCGATCTCGATCATAGTCCCTGTCGCGATGCGACCGGTGCGACTTCCGTCGGTGGTCATCACGATCCTTGTCCTTGTCCTTATCCTTGTCCCTGTCCCTGTCCCTATCCCTATCTCTCTCCCGGCGCTTCTCCGAGTCCCGCTCCTTCCGGCTGCTACGGTGGTTCGACCGCCGCTGCGCATCATCAGCTGCTGGGGACGCCGGCCTCGAGCCGTCGTCTTGTTGCTCCTCGTCCCGGCGAGATTTGGACTCGCGCTCGTCGGCGGCCCCATATGACGAGTGCTTCCTGCGATGGGACGACCGGTGAGGGCGCCGCTCGTCGCCGCTTTCGCGATCTTCATCCTCAGCTGGTGAGTATGACCGCTGCCGCTTGCTGCGCCGGTGCTCCTTGCGATCGTAGCTACGGCTGCGGCTCCTGCTAGCAGAGCGCTCCTTATCCCTGCCGCGGTCACGGTCACGGTCACGGTCACGGTCGCGGTCACGATGCCGGTCGCGGCCGCTGTAATCGCGCTCTCTGCTCCGGTCCTGGTAACGCTCATTGGCGTATCTGCTGCGGTGGGAACCATGAAGAGAACTACTCCGCGAACGGCCGCGGTCGAATCCCATCCCTGCAACGCTGGTGGGCGTGGGCGGCTTGTTGTCATCAACCCAGCCCCTAGCTTGGAGATGTCTATAGCTCGTGTTAGGGAGGCCCTGCAGCATGGCCTTCGGGCCCTTTGGCGCGTTCAGAGGGACGTCAGGGTTCGGTAGTGGAGGAGGTACGCCCTCTCCGCCCCCGCCCTCGTTCGGTCCCGAACTCTCCATGCCCTGGGCGCCTTCCCCATCAGCATGCGCTTGCTCGCCGCCCCCTTCCTGTGTGGTGTCATCGCGGAGTGCACGTCCAAACTCGTCGACATTGGCGTCGGCGTTCGGGTTTGCTTCTATGCCGCCCTGATGGTCGCCTTGGCCGTTCTGATACTGTTGTCCCTCGTAGTTTTGGTCATTCCAGGTGTTGCCTCCGCCGTATCCGTGCTGGTAGCCCCCCCGGCCGTATCCGTATCCGTAACCACGGCCTCGACCCCTACCGCGGAACCCGTACTGATTCCGGCGATAGTCATTGAATTGGTTCTGGTGGCCATAATTACCTTGATTGAATCCTGTCTGGAAGCCAGAGTTAAACGAGCCATAATCACCATTGCCCATGCCAGAAGCGCTTGGATGATTGTAATTATCTTGGCCGACATTCCATGATTGCTGTCCGTTCCAGTTATCGGCTTCGCCCCCGTAGCCTCCCATGCCCATATTCATGTTCATGCCGTTCATGCCCATGCCTTGAAACCCTCCATTCATGTACATCTGCATCGTCATCGGGTCCATGTTCATGCCCGGCATGCCTGAGAAGCGTCAGTTGGAAAGCTTTATCATGTGAAGCAAAGAAGCGTCGACTGACCCATCATCGGAAAGTTGCCAAATCCGTTTTGCATAGCCATCATCATCTGCATTTGGTCGAATCCGGGGGCGAATCCGGCCGTTGGATACGCGCCGTTCATGCCATCGGTTTGGACCGCTCCGGTGTCCTCAGCGTTCGCTTCATTATCGTCTCCCTTCTCACCTCCCTCGTTTACATCTTCACCATTGCCACTCTCGACAAGCCCGGCATCTTGCTGGGCTGGAACTAGATCGGTCGAGGCATTGGCTTCTTCGCCACCTGCTGAACCATGCGATGGCTGTTCCTGGTTCTCGTTAGCAAAGGACAGCCCGTTGATGGGGGCTGGGGGCAGTCCTACAGCATCATCTACAGTTTTTTCAATTGCTCCGTGTTGTTCCCCTTCAGCGCCTGCTCCTCCACCCTCCTGCTTTTCCGCAAGGGCCTCGGGATCAACGCCCTGCTCTGCTCCCCCGGGCTGCTGTTCTTCCCCGGCCCTGACACGTTCTGCCAGCGAAACTTGCTCTTGCATTGCTGGGGCGATGGTCGAGATCGGGCTCGGATCAACGGGGGTAATGGGCGTTGGCGGGACATCCTTGGGTCTGTTCGACTCGCGCTTCTTCTCCTCGGTTCGCAGAAACACCTTGATCGTAGTGCGCAACGCCTTGTGCGGCTTGCAGTCATCCGCCGACAAGGGCGAATGCTCGCAGACGGGGCAAGAGGCGGGCAACGTAGCCTGACAGCTCTCGCAGATGGCCTGCTCGCAACAGGGCAAGCGGAACGCGTTGACTGCGAGCTTGCTACAGATGGCGCATCGAAGCTTCGCAGGGATCTCTTCTTGCGGCAGCGAGCTGGGTTCCAGTTTGTCAATAACGCTCGACGCGCGCTTGGATGTCGTCATTGAGACCTACCTGATGAGCTCGGCCTGCGCCTCGGTCAGGGTCAGAGATGCCGCCATTTTGCGATGCAGCCTGGGCAAGCAGGAGCACACCCGTTCAGAGGGTAAGATTTCGTTGAACTGCCGATATCATCGAGCACTGCGCATTCGCTTCGCAGAGGACTGATGCGAAAGGCGGGACACGACGCGGAACCGAATTGATGTTGCGCCGTCGCTGAATCGCTGGAATGCACCAGTGCAATGATTGCGGAGGGAGCCGAGTCTCGTGGGATTTCAAGTGTGGTCGATGATCGGTGCTGTGCGCCTGAAACGACCGTGGGAGAGCGTGTTGGAGGAGCTGATACGCCTCCGTCTGCATTAGGTGGGCGCGTTCGGCGCTGGCCGGGTGGTGAAAATTTGGCGAGCTTGCCATCACTCACAGCGCACGTGCACGCTTGCGACTACTGGAGAATGATGTCCACCGTGCCGCTAGATTCCTACGCACTGTGCCTATCGAGCATTCTAAGCCAGGCCGTACCGTGCCGGACACTGGTTCCTCATATCTTGATCCCGTTTATGATCTGAAGTGTGTTGGGCCGCTAAAATAAGAACTGAGAACGACTTCCGGTCGGTGTTGTCAAAATATCCCATTCAGGGGCGCTGGCGAGCGTCTACTGGAAGATGTTAGGCCACCACTTTGCTACATCCAACATACAGAGAGGCATTCAGAATGCACCCAAGAGGCCCCGGGACTTGAGACATGGATCGCTGGAGAATATTAAAACAAATAGGCGAAAAGAAAGACCAAATACAGTAGTTACTCCTATTAACCTGCCCGTGTGACCGACTACTCCGATAGACCATGAAAAAAAAATACCGAAAGCGGCAACGCGGCTCTCTCACAGATCACCCAGCCTTCACCAGCATCATCAGCAAGCGCAGCCCTCCTTCGCGTTGGGATCCTGTGGCCCGTTGAGGTTGACTCTCTGCTCCTCCGTTCGGTTGGCCGCATGCGATGCCCCAGGGCCACGGGCCGTTTTCAATGATGTTTCGGGAATCGCGTTGGCAATCGCCGTGAACACTTCGGTGACGTTGTAGCCCGTCTTGGCGCTTGTCTCGAAGAACAGCAGCCCTTCCTCTTCGGCATATGTCTTGGCCTCCTCAGTAGTGACCTTCCTGGCATCGCCCGAGTCCTCGGCCCCAGCATCATCTGCATCACCGCCGTTCCCAGCCCCGTCATTCGTGAGATCGAGTTTGTTTCCGACCAGGGCGATGACAATTCCCGGAGACGCCTGCCTCTGCAACTCGGCTACCCAGTGCTTCGCCTTGATGAGCGATGTCGGTTTCGTCAAGTCGTAGACCACGAGGGCGGCTTGTGCGTTGCGGTAGTACATGGGCGCAAGGGATGCGAACCGCTCCTGGCCTGCCGTATCCCAAATCTCAAATTTGATGGTCCGCGTCGGCAGATTGCATTTCTGTGTCAGGAAGGCCGCTGTGACGGTGGAGCATGTTAGCACGCAGTCTCTGGGGCGCGCGGCTCGGAGCGGCGAGAAATGTACCTCCTATTGTCGGCTCCTTGTTCTCCTGGAAGTCATTGTTGACGAATCGAAGAACAAGCGACGACTGCAAAAGCCGACTCATTACGACTCATTAGCCTGGATCTGAAGGTGTTGGGGGTGCATGAGCGGGGACCGACCTTGCCGACGGCAGCTTCACCGAGCAGCACTAACTTGACACTGCTGCTCGGTTTGGGAGCATTCGAGTCCGCCATTTTACAGTCGATGCTGTTTTTGTGGATTGTATGTCGCGGGGAAACCCGATAGAGGAGGAGTGGTCGTTCGGGCGGTGTTCCTCGTGGAGATGAAACTTTTGCGTTGCGTGTGCGTGTCTTCAGAGAGCGACGGGATCGCAGTGACGTGATAGGCAGCCGCTGGGTGGAAGCCCGGAGCCAGGATGCATGCGACGACACCGAACCAACGCCAGGGCTGGGCTAGCGCCAGAGGTCGCTGACACCCCAAGCTGCACGGGCCACAGAGGGGAAGAGGAAATACCATTGCCCGTCCTATCAGAGCCGGATCCTTGCAGCGGTGGCTTTCTTCAAGAACCCACAGCAGCCCCACTAAAAAGTTCAGATGCCGCCAAAAGTTCATCAACTCTCTTCTCGAGAGTGCGCAAAATTTACATTTCGTGTGATCCGTCTCTGACATTGGATCCTGGAGACTTGAAGTTTTGCGGAATGGCGCCGGCTTCTGCAAAAGGCGCGAAAAGCGCACCCCAAGGCGACAAGATGGCGTCCAAAAAAGCCCTGTTCGAGGACTCTGGGTCCAGTAGCGAAGATGACCAGGAAGACGGCGGCGCCACTCTGGGCTCCGCGGCCGAACTCAAAATCAATGAGGAGTACGCCCGCAGGTTTGAGCACAACAAGAAACGGGAGGAGCTCCACAGGCTCCAGGAGAAGTATGGAGCGACCAACGGAGCCGCCCAGGAGTCGGAATCGTCGTCCGACGACGAAAGCGAAGACGACGAGGCCGCGCTCGTCACCGAGGACCTGGACGCCGAGATCTCGGCCACCCTGCAGGCCATCAAGAACAAGGACCCCCGGATCTACGACAAGGAAGCTGTCTTTTACAAGCCCTTTGACCCAACCGCCGAGCCGAAGAAGAAGGAGGAAAAGCCCATGTTTCTGCGCGACTACCACCGGGAGCGGTATTTGAGCGGCGATGTGGGCGCTGACGATGACAGTTCTGCTCACCCGAACGTCCCGAGAACGTACGCGCAGGAGCAAGACGACATGAAGAAGTCCATCCTCTCCGAGATCAAGGCTGCCGCAGCGGCTGCCGACGACGAAGAGGAATGGAGCGATGATGATGCCTTCATCAAGCCGGTTAAGAAGGACGATGCGCCGGCGGGAAACGGTATCCACCCGTCGCGGGCGGCTAACATCAACCTCACGGACCTCGACGTCGCGAATGCCGACAAGGACCCGGAAGACTACCTGACCAAGTTCATGGCCGCCAAGGCTTGGGCGCCTGAGGGAGCTGGCTCCAAGTGGCAAGCATTCGAATCTGACGACGGCGAAGACGCGGACGACATAGCTGACGAATTCGAGCATGCCTACAATATGCGGTTCGAGGACCCCACCAAGAGCAACGAGTTCCTAAAGACCTACTCGAGAAACATGGCCGCGGCCCGCTCGGCGAGAAAGGAGGAACTGACGGGCCGGAAGAAGCTGAGGGCCCTCGAGAAGGAGCGAAAGGAAGCCGAGAAGAAGGAGCGCGAGGAGGAGCGAGCCCGGCTGCGGCGTCTGAAGGTTGAAGAGGCTTCAGACAAGTTGGCCAAGATCAAAAAGGCTGCCGGGATGGGCGGCAAGGAGCTAAAGGAGGAGGAGTGGGTGAAGTTCCTAGACGACGCCTGGGAGGACGACAAGTGGGAGGATGAGATGAAGAAGCGGTTCAACGACGACTACTACGCAGAGGCCGATGACATGTCTATGGATGAGGATGAAGGGAGCGACGAAGACAACGCAAACCATAAGAAAAAGAAGAAGCCAAAGAAGCCAAAATGGGACGACGACATTGATATCAACGACATCATCCCAGACTTTGACGATGCCGCCGAACCCACCGTCACTCTATCCACCGACGACGAAGCCCAGGAACCCCAGGCCGAAGAAGACGCCCCCGAGCATGAACAAGAGTCGGAAGATGACAACGAGCGGCCCTCCAAGAAGCGCAAAACCACCAAAGACCTCAAAAACGACCGCATCGCCGCCAAGCGCCAAGCCCGCGCAGAGCTCGCCAAGATCGAAGCCCTCGTCGACACCAAGATGGAGCTCGACAACCCGCGCGCCCTGCAATCCAAATCCTTCAAATCCAACGGCGGCGGCGGCGGCGGCGGCGGAGGCTTCCGCTACCGCGAGACCTCCCCCAACTCGTTTGGCCTCACGGCCCGCGACATCCTGCTCGCGCCCTCGGACGCCGTGCTCAACGAGTTTGCGGGCCTCAAGAAACTCGCCACCTTCCGCGACGCCGAGAAGAAGCGCAAGGACAAGAAGCGGCTGGGAAAGAAGGCCCGGCTCAGGGAGTGGCGGCGCGAGACGTTCGGCCGCGAGTTTGAGCAGTCCGGTCCGACGTTTGGGTTTGAGGCGCTGGTTGACGGGGAGGATGGGAAGAAGGAGAGGAATAAGACCCGTGGAAGCGGGAGCGGGGCGAATAGCACTGCGGTGCGGAAGCCGCGCGATGCGGAGAAGAAAGAGAAACAGGCGGATGGAGAGAGTGGGATTATCGAGGGGGAGAGGAAGAAGAAGAGGAAGAGGTCTAAAGGGAAGGGGAAGAAGGGTGTTGAAGTGGAAGAATAAAGTCAATCCGTGTTTGCTATCTTTCTCGGGAGTACATAGTTGAGGGCGTTGTTCCAGTTGGTTGACGTGTATGGAATCTGGTCTGCTTTGCAAAGAGGATACATACTTGGTGCTGTATGCTTGACTCGCGGCTGTGCACCGGTTCGCTGCTTAGTTGATGTCTGTCTCCTAGTTCCGTTCATCTGGCATCCTCGAATTCAACATGATTTGACTCGATCCGATCGATTCTCGCACTCGCAACTCGCACTTATGCCGCACCAATGAAAGTACCAAGTAATTACAAGTTTCTAGAACCCCCCCCCCCCCCCCCCAACCCCCAACCCCCAACATCCATCCAACCCCAATGACAGAAGCCACCCAACTTAATCATTCTGTCGTGTCCCAATGTGTCTCTCGGGCGCGTCAGGGAAAACATCAAACCAGACTGTGGTATATACTGCGAGCATCGCGTCGAGCGTCCTTGAACCAGCAAATTTCCTTCCCTTTCCTCTCCTTCCCCTAATTCAAACAGTTTGTGATGATGCTACGCCTTTGCCCTGTCCGTCCGTCCGCCTAGCCTTTGATCCCCATTGATTGAAATGCCGCTGCTCGCTCGTGGTGTTTGTTGAAAGTGCTCTTCTTCGTGTGGTGCGTAGTCAGTCGAAATCGAAGCAGTAGTAGCCGCCACCATATGATCCCATATCCATATCAGGCCTGCCCCCCCCCAAAAAAAGAAAGGAGAGAAATTGTTCGTTCCCTTGGTTGCGCTGTCTGTCGTGGTGTCGTCCGTCGAGCCAGGATATCGCCGCTCCATCCTCCATCCAATGCACACACCTCAACCATGCACAACCCCACATCCCTCTCATCTCACTCGCCATCCAATATACACTAAGACATATTAAAGTGCCCGGATCAGAAACAAACTAATGGTGATGCATTCCCCCGCCCCCATTCCCTCCGCCACCGCCAAACATACTCGCAAACCCATCCAACCCCGCCCCCATACCCCCGCCAACGCCCAGCCCCTCGGGTCCCAACTCCGGCGGCTCCATATTAAACGGCATAAACCATGCCGAACTGGGCTCTCCAAACGCGGCGTGCAGCGCCGCATCCGCCGGATGCTGGTGCGGGTGCCCATGGCCGTGGCCTCCCCCATGGCCGTGGTGTCTCCCCGCATGGGCATGCCCATGCCCGCCGCGGCCTTCGCCAGCAGGGTTGCTGTTCTCGGGCCAGCCCGCCAAGGACCCGCCGAGGGACGGGTGATCGACGGTGTGGCTGTGTCCGCCGTAGGCGCCAAAGACGAGCTGCCGGTCGAGGCGGGACATGCCGTGTGTTGCGGCGAGAGGAATGGCGAACGGATCCGGGGGGAAGAAGGATTGTGGCGGGGGGTGATGGTGATGGTGGGAGAAGGCGACTGGGGAGACGGGGGAGAGGGCTGGGTGGTACGCGCCCGGGCCGTTTCCGGCGACGGCCAGGGGGTTGAAGGAGCCCGGCGGGGCGCTTGTTGGGGCGCCGCCGTTGGGGGTCGCGCCAGAGAAGGAGCGTTGATGGAGGCGGGCGGCGTGGAGTTGTTCGGCTGTGGCGCGAGCAAAGTCTGTTTGGAGGGGTTCGAGGCCGTGATCTGGCCCCGGGCCGCCGCCGCGGGAGGTGGTGCTTGCTTTGCGCACCATGGATTTGCGTTTGAGTTGCGCGGTATTTGGCTGGCCGGAACGGGGGATTCCGTTGACGGCTGCGGCAGCGTTCTCGGCGCTCTGCGGGGAGAGGGTGGTGAAGAATTCTTCGACTGTGTGAAGCTCGGGTTTCTGTTCGAGGACAGCGTCGTCTCCCTTTTCCTTCTTCTTGTACGTCGCGGGGTCAAGGAAGTCGGATTGCGACACACCGTGTGGGTAGCGGTCAAACCAGTCGCCGTATTGAAAGATTGGGGACGCAGCGCTTTCGCTGGCGGGATTACCTTGTCTCGCAGCGTCGGCGCAGGTGCGGTATTGTTCGCGGAGGTTCTCCGACATCCAGTGGAACATGCCCCAATACCGCTTCATCTTGGAGA
Source organism: Chaetomiaceae sp. B2702 (assembly GCA_023628455.1). Classification (NCBI taxonomy): domain Eukaryota; kingdom Fungi; phylum Ascomycota; class Sordariomycetes; order Sordariales; family Chaetomiaceae; species Chaetomiaceae sp. B2702. Next base: position 1,140 of record JAMAKP010000101.1, on the reverse strand, counting down.
GGAACCTGACATTCGTAGCCAGATTCCGCTTCGACGTCGCCTCCATGGCCGGGTTCCCCGAAAATATCCCAAAAATATGGACAGTACTCGATAAGAAGGCGCAGTACCCGGTAAACGGCGCGGTGATGAAATGCGACTCGGCATCCTTGAGCAGCTCTGATACCCGGTTCGCGGCGGCGAAGGCCTTAGCTCCGGCCTTGGTCACGAATGCCTTCGGAACGTCTTGCAGTGAATGCCCGTTTGGCGAGGATACGGCAAACCTGTTCATGAAGAGGATGTTCTGCTGGACCGAGATGTGCAGGAACAAGAACTGGTTTCCCATGTTATCCGTTTCGTGCAGGTTCAAGTTTTCGGGTGTGTACGCAAGAGACTCGGGCAGCTCGGCCAGGAAGTCTTCAGTCTGCTTGAGGAGCTTGGTGTATTCCGAATCTGGGCTCCACATTGGGTGAGGATCCAGCTCCTTTCCGCCTTGGTTGAGGTAACCAATGATGCGCCCCCAGAGAGCGATAGCCTTGATCATCCAGGCCGCAACACCCATGTTTTCCTTGGCTTCGTCGGGATGGTCCTCCGGAAGGGGCTCGAGAACCTGCCCGCTGAGTGTCTCCGTGGGTCCCGGGAGGTCGTATTGGAAGTTCTTTTCCTTGATCGGCAGTGGAATCTTCAACGTCTCCTCCCTTATAAAGGTCGGCCGGTCTGTCCCTGACGAGTTGAACCTGTCCATCAAGAAGCACGCCCACATGGTCCGTCTCCGGATTTCCCGGTCGATGAAGCTGAGCTGTGTCTTCCCGGGAATCCGTAGGGGGTCGTGTTCCAAGTCCTTGTGAAGCTGCAGGGCGAAGGCCATGCGGATAGCTTGCCCCCCCAATGCCCAACTTCGGCCGCCATGGCACGTCCCGAACTCGTGCAGGCCCAAAATCAACAGGCATGTCAGGATGGTGATGTTTGGCCACTCGTATCGTTTTGTCAAAATATCGCGGGCCGTAGATGCCCATTCCTCTCCTCGGAGGAAGTTGGGGTTTGTGTTGAGCTTGGGGTGATTCGAGAAGCGCGCTGCGATGGCGCAGACCGACAATATCAGGACCGGGGGTATTGTGCCAGCCCTGGTGCAATCGTCAGTCAGCACCAATGACAGGGAGAATT
>JAMAKP010000100.1:0-70429 GCA_023628455.1 Chaetomiaceae sp. B2702 | reverse complement strand
TGATGGTGGCAAAGGTGTGCGACGTGAGTCATCGGTGATGGTTGCTCTACGTTCGTTTTACCTCCCGAATGAGATCCGCGTTGTTTCTTGGCATGGGGATGATGGGTCTTGTTCAAATGGGTTACTGACGGCGTTGGGGTTTATTTGGTGGTTCCGTGATCATGTTCTTTTGGTTTACGTTAAGGGGGGCAAGGAGGTAGGTGGGGGGGGGGATTGTTCATTCGTTTCATGTATCTTTATATCATGGCGGCGCTCCTAGGAATGGATGGAGCTTTGCCGGTTCGTTTCACGGAGGAGCATTTTCGGCAGTGGGAAAGAAGGACTGGAGGGCGGTGGATACCTTACGTACCTACCTTAGGCCTAACACAACAATGATGTGTACATAAGGTAGCTTGGAGTGCCATATCGTAAATCGTCAGGTGCACATTTCCGTCTGCCAACGGGCGCCGCTGCTAGTGGGCTGCGGCAAAGACAGTGGTTTGTTATGTGATACCTCGCCATTGCCTTCACTGCCCTCAGACAAACGTCCACTTGTCGAGTCGGGTGTTGTTGGGCCGTTGAGCATCTATTTATTCTCCCACGGCCAGGACACACTCGCAGGTATCTTGCAGTTCTAGTTCATCTTATAGAGGAGCTGCTATGATAATTGATGCTGGTCACGCCCGGCTCTGCCACATGTTGAGCCAAGAGCTGCGTCGCTTCTGCGAGCCACGTTACCCAGCCTCAACTGAGCCGGCACCACCCTGGTAATTCACAACCACGCGCTGGTTCGAGTAACATACATACATACATACATAGCTACCAGCACAGGCTACACGTTCATCAGAGAAGGACCCTTACGTATTCATAATACGGCTCGCGGACATAGCCCGCGCGATATGAGCATGGGTTACATTCACCAGGGGTGCAATCAGCACGGCAACAACTTCGAAGAGGATTGTATATTTCACATAAACCAAGTATATATATAAATAAATATATATATATATATATACTAAAACACCCCGATAGAACTGAATCCAATCAGCCTCCATTTCTCCTCGCCCTTCCCAGACCATAAGAGATCCCAATCCCGTCCCTCCTCCCCCTTTTGCAACCCCCAGCTCCAGACCCCTAATCCAGAGAGGTAGGTTCCTGCACTCGGTATCGTGCTTCCTCGAACCTGAAAACGACAAATGACGGTATTACGTATTCCCCCGTCCGGTTTCCATCACCGCCTCTCCCCCCCCGGCCCCCCATCGAAGCCAGACTAACCCTACCGGCCGGAGCCTACTGATATTTTATCCACCTAGTTTACCACCGCTTATCCCAAAAGCAAAAAGAGAAGAAAAAAAAACCCCTGGGGCAGCAACGCGTAGGGAACAAGAGCTTCATCTCTCCCATATATCACCTATCCAATCCCCCGTGCCCATATTAGAATGGGGGAGAAACCCCCACAGAGGAAGAATGTGCGATGAGGCATGGCTGGGTGTGTGGATGGATAGAGAGTGGGAAAGATTCCAGGAAGTGAAAAAAAAAGAGTAAAGAGGGAAACGGAATGGAATATAAATGAAGAGTATCAACAAGGAACGAATCCCCCAATCCATCCGTCCATCCATCCATCCATCCATCCATCCCTAAGCACAATTCCCCGACAAAAAACCGTTTACGCCGCCAACCAACATATATCCGTCAAACCCGGTCTGAATGGATCAAGCAACCCCCCTCCTTCCCCGTCCTCCACCGACCCCTATCCCTCATCCTCAACGTCAAACATCAACGGTGCTGGTCGACACATCACACCATCATGATACCACCACCAAAAATACATCACATCACGTCACATCACAACCCACACGAATCCCTTTTTCCTCAGTCTCACACAAAAAAAAAGGTAAAATATCCAAGCATCAGAGAAGAGAGAGAAAAAAGAAGAAGAAAAAATTCATGAATGAAACAAATCCCAAGCCCTTGCACACAGGCTCAGAAATTCCTCCTTCTTCGCCTCAATCGTCTCAGGGCTATCCCTCCCCTCGCCAAACGGGCCTGCCCTCCTTGCCGCCCCCGACGATGATGATGCAAACGGCATGGGCATGCCTGAAGATGAGTGCGGCGGGGCTGGGGCCGGACGCCCGCCGTTCCCCAACGGCGGGCTGCCGCCCTCTTCGTACTCGGCGCGTCTGCGCTTCATGGAACCCGTCGAGGAGGCGTGGTGTGGGGCTTGTGGCGCGGCGGGGTTATTGTTGTTGTTGTTGTTGCTGTTGTTATTGGGGTGGTGGTGGTGGCTGGCGTTGCTTAGGCTTCGGTTGCTGGTGGAGGCGAGCGCCGGGTCAGCATGGTTTGGGGTGGGTTTATTATGATGGGTGTGATCATAATGATGATGGTGGTGGTGATGGTGATTATTATTATTATGATTGTGCGCGTGGTCGCGAGGTGCCTGCGGGTGCGGGGGGGACGGCGGCGTCGGGGGCTGATGGCCGCCGTAGCGTACTAACTTTGGTAGGAGCTCAGGCCGCCCGCCGGCCAGCTCGACTTGGGCTTCCTCGGCCGACTTGTACTCGCGCGAGCGCGCTGATTGCGGCGGGTGCGACGGGTGGTGGGGAGATGGAAGAGGCGCGCGGCTCTGGCTGGCAAAGAGCGCGTGGCCGCTTGACTCGGGATGGCCCGAGAGGTTCTGGCCGAACACGTCGGCGATGGGGGGAAGGCGGTTGTTGGTCTGGTTGGCGGGGACGTGATGGATGTGTGACGTATTAGCGAGGTTCGAGGGCTGGTTCGTGATGTGTCGCGTTAGCGGGTGGGGGTTGTGCCTCCCCGTAAAAGTCTGGCCGAGCGGCGCGGACTGAATGACTCTCTCGTTTGCAAATTGCTCGTGCGACGGAGCAACGATGCTTAGGCCCGGCGGCGCACCGCGCTTGCGTGCCAGACCGGGCGTCTTTGCTGCAAAGTGGCCTGCATCTTTATCCTTATCAGGCCCGTCTCCCATCTTGGCCGACTGCTGTTGTAACCTCGCCTCAATGATTTGCCGCTGATGTTCCCTCACACTCATGCTGCGGTTCAGCTGCTCCTGCTCGGTGGCGTCTTTCGGGACGAAGCCTGGGGATAGACACGCAATGCCAACCTCCTGAATAACTAGGCCGTCTCGCGCGGTCATGGGTCGACCGGTAGCGGGCGAGACGATGCTCGTGTTCTTGGAGAGGTCCAACTTCCTCGGGCGGTGCCGGGCCGTCTGCAGGCCCGGAGAACCGGGTTCCTTCTTGACGATGATTTTGGGTCCGCCTGCGTTTCGAGATCTGTGCGTCGTTGAACAGGAGCGGATTAGTAACGTTGGCCATGCAAACAAAAACCGGGTCCCAGATATTCTCGGGGTTTACTTACGCGCTGGGCGGCGAAGATTTCTGGGCGCTCGCTGTCGCACCCGAGCCTCTCGGGCTGCCGCTGCCGGATCGCGGTTGTGATGCATTTGCGTTACTGGCGGCGGCGGTTGGTGGAGGAGGCGGGGGAGCGGCTGCTGTCCTCTGGGCGGTTGGGGAAGTTGTGCTCGGGGGAGGAAGATCAGAGCCGTACGAAGGCCTGTCGTGGGGCGCGGGCGAAAGAGCCATTGCAATCGCGGTGCTCATGATCGGTGCGTGGTGTGTCGATGCTTGCAAAAAGATTGGGGTTCGAGGAATCCGATGGGATTCGGCCACACAGCGTCGCCAGAAACCCCCGAAAATTTGGGGGGCCGGGCGTGCGAACGGACGAAGCGAGGTTGCGTGCGGCGGGAAAGGGGCGCTGCGTTGGGCCTGAAAACCCCAAAATCCTCCGGCTGCACCCTCCAGCTATCTCCGGACTCAACTCACCGGCTCTCCTCTAGGGTTAAGCAATCCCCAGATGGGAGAACGGGTGGCAAGATGTGGCCGCTTCGATGCAGGGCAATCTGTGATTATGCGTGATGATTATAGGGGGTCGTGTATGGTTATCGGACGGATGCAAAGGAATCGTTTTGAGCTGCTGCTCGTCTGGCCTGGGCGCTTCGACTAAGCTCTGTCAAACGGCTCGTCAGGCTGATGCACAGTGTGCAGGCGCAGCAACGTCGCGAACTGGCGCCTGCCGTGCTTTCCCCTTTTCGGCAGTTTCAGTGGAGGCCGTAAGCCGAAACCTGAAAGCACCGGCGCTGCACTGCGGTTCTGGCGGGCGCTTGCTGCACAACCGTGCGTCGTTGGGACTCGGGGAATGGTCGTCGGTAGGTATGTAGGTATGTACACCCCAAGCAGCTTCAGAAAGCAACCCTTTTGTCCCCTGTTGATTACCCTCCTTGCCCAGGCTCTCCGGATTTCAAAAACGAACGACCTAGGGTGCCTCGGGTGCTCGGGCGGGCGGCGTTTGCGTTACTGAATGAATGGTCTGGGTGATCCAGACTGTGAAGCAAAGTTCGGGTGTGCGTGCCGGGGACTGGGGACCAATCGAGGGGGGCCGATTGCGATGAAGGAGACACCGGGCTACAGGAAGAGAAAACTCGTCAAATGCCGCGGCGCAACGGACGAAGCAAGAGGGAATTATTAATAAAGCGAACAGCCTCGACGAAACCGAAAGGCAAGGGGCGTCTTCAGGAAGGGGGCAGACCCGGGATCAAATAAGGATGAGGGGCTGTTTTGTGAGACGATGGAGGGAAACTGAACCTTTTTTTAGGGGCACACATAGCACATGCCGGACAAGACCCCCGGCGATGGTATATGGGAAACAAACGGAGCCTAAGCCGGACGCCAGGTCCTGTTTCTGTTTACGAAATCGGGACCACAGAAGAAGGATGCCGCAAGCCGCGTGTGAGATCTCTAGCGAATCCGCACAGGCATCCTTTCACTCCGCCGTTACAAGTGTCAGGCAGGAAAGTGAGCTGGGTGACTGCAGTCCAGTGGTTCTAGTGTTTGAGGTTCGCCGTCGTGGAGCCCTGAGTGGAGGATGGCGGTCTTGGCTGGAGCTCTCCCCCTGTCACCAACCCCTGGCAGCGATCGATGTCTCTGGGTTCAGGAATGTTCACGGATTTTGGGTGACCGCCTTACCACCAGCTGCCAGATGTGCCCTGCGGCGCTGTCCGGCTCTGTGTGACAACCAGACTCCCGATATTCATTCAACGGCCCAAAAAGGACTGTCAGGAGGGCCTCAAGTTCTCTCGCTGTTTTGGATTGAGAGTAATGCCTGCTGTCATTGGTCGAACCGTGCGGTCCACCGTTTCTTTGGACCCTTGTGCAGCCCATGCTTCGTCCAGGCTCCTGCAGAGCACTTTGCGCTACGAGATCCGGAAGCTGAAACTCGTCTGTGCTCCAAGGAGGCGCAGGGTCCACCGCCAGGGAAGTTGATAGCGTCCATGCCTCCATGGCGGGCATGGGTATACAAAGCAAAACAAAGCAAGGCCTGTCGTGATGCATCGCAGAACACCTTTTTCGTACCTTTAACTAACCATCACGAGGTGCCGTCCTTGCGCGGCTCATGGCGCAGGGCGGGATAAATGCGTGGCGGCAGCCGTCATAAATCTGAACCTCTGCAATCCGGCTGAGACGCGGTCGAGAGAATCGCGATGCGCAATCCGTATTCTCTTCCCGCTCTTGGGAGGGTGGCAAGCCCCAATGGCATGTGCATGTCCCGCATGGCCATGCGGAACCACGGTTGCCGGCTGCAAAGCAATTTAAGGTTCAAACAACACGGCCTGTCGGTATCTCGGGACTTTGGCAGTGGCTGGCTCGTTCTACTACCCCTGGTGGATATGACGAAGAGGCGTTGGAGAGTTTTCCGTATTAGAGTTGACTATAATAATACTTGCTTGATAATATGACCATCGCCAGAGTCTGCGCCACACAAAAAGGGCAGGATGAGATTCATCACTCAGTTGGGCAATAAAGTAATTCTGCGAGTGCATCCTGGAAGAAATGGGCTTCATCCCAATGTTGGTTCTTTCTGGGTCGCACTGTGCCCGGCACCGTCTTTCGCTGAAGTCTAGATCTCGCCAGAAACGGCATGCGCTTCTTCCGGGAGAATTTTTCAATAATTGGCACACAAGCGATGGTCGACCCCTTTGATGGATCCGGATGGGTTTTTTTGGTACGGGTATCGATAACTCTTTCGTAGGTTGCCATTGCGTCGAGTCACGGACGTGTTCGGCTTTGCACATCAAGCGGGTCAGCCAATCAACAGCCCTCCCCGGTTTTGTGGTTGGTTCCCCTGAGACGGACGGCGACGTTGACGGTGAGCCACACTGGCAGCTTTTAGGAGGTCGATCTTCTCAAAGGGGAAGCTTCGAAAAGCTGCAGCTCCATTACCACGCTTTACCCGTCTTCCCAGCCAGGCGAATGGCGCCGAGGAGTATGTACAGCTTTTGGCGATGCTTAGCCGCACCCGATCTGGGCTCCCAGGCCAGTATCTGCCCATGTGGTACGTCTTGAGTTGCAGACACGAGGAGTTACATTACAATAGACGGCACATTGTGCGATGGTGTTGCGACCCGTGCTTGAGTTGTGTGCGGGCAACTAAATCAAGGTGTTATTTGAATTGACTGCTGCCCAGTATTGCGTCCACTATGTGGCATGCAACCACTCCGATGTGATCGCTAAATAATGTGCCAATGATGGTTGATGCTCGAGATACCCGTCGGTTTGGGACGTGCTCCTGTTGGCTGGTAGCCGTACATAAGACGTACGGTAGCCGCCAGAGAAGGGCGGCAATAGCGGACGCAGTTCGCTGGGCCAGTTCTTGGGTACGTCAAAATTAAGAGCGAGGGAAGATGCTAACCTGTTCTGGCCAACTTGTTGATACAGAATTTGGACATTTGAGAGGATTCCGTGTCTCCTTATGGCACGCACGCACACATATCATATCGTCAACCAATGTTGATGCAGGACTGAGGGTGGCTCTCATGTGAAGGCAAGTCAAGTTTGGCGGGGTCGCGGGGCATTTTAGCGGGCCGATGTGCACCCAATAAAATTTTCCGCATCGCATCTGATACAGAGACATCAAACTCGTTTCAATCTGCACCGAGACGGCATCTTCCACAACAGTGACCCAAGGGAACTATCGTCGGAAAGGACAACAAATCACACTCAAAAAATGCCGAAAGCCAAGGCTAGGAAAGCAGAGCCCGCTGAGGCTGAGGCTGAGGCTGAATCGGACGTTGTCATGGACGAGGCGCCGACTTCTCACCAACCCGAGAGCACCGATGATATGTCAGTGGACCAAGACGAGGACGATGAGGCGGGCGATGTTGATGAGGACGAGGACGACACCGAGGAAGACGTTCAGCGAGTGAGGCTGGTATGTCAGAATTTCCCTCCACCCCTGCAAAGTAATGGCAGAGACATCGATGCTAATGAGATGGCCAGCTCCCAGGCTCAACGCCGACTGCCGCCTCATTTGAATTCCTCAATGAGGGCCACACCCTCGGAAATGCGCTCAGATATATCATTATGAAGAAGTGAGTTTCTCTCTATCTGGGCCTATCGTCCACTGCTAACCAGTCGCCTAGCCCTGATGTCGAGTTTTGCGCATACGCGATTCCACATCCCTCTGAGCCAAAGATGAACGTCAGAATCCAGACTTTTGGTAAGTTCATGACATGCAGTCTGTCAGTCAACGATGGATCCCTAACCGCCTAATCAGAGAATACCACCGCGATCGAGGCACTGGAGAAGGGGTTGCGGGATCTCCAGGAGCTCTGCGATGTCGTGAGTGACAAGTTCATCGAGGCCAGGGAGAAGTTTGTGGCAGGTGCTTCTTCGTAGCTTTCTTCTTTCCTAAATCCTCAGTGCTGGCGTCGAATACAGGATGGCGTTTTTGGCGTGGTTCAGGTTGGGTTATGCATAGAAGGGACACTCTTGGTAGGAATTTTGCATTGCTTTATATACATTCAAAACAAACAGGGCACGGCACCTTTTCTCTAGTTACGACCCTGCAATGGGTGTGAGTGCTTGAGTCGCGAGAAGGACGGGTGTAAAACCTACCTCAAGGAACCCAGTCATGAAATTTGACGGCAGTCTCTTCTCCCCCCTAAAGTTTTCCTCCTTGAAGAAGGACATGATGTGGTTCGTCTGGCGCCAGTAGTTCATGGTTTCCTGTAACATCCAAGTATCAGCCCAGACCTTCACACAGCCGTATCAAAGCTGAGCGCCTGTCCAGCATTGCGCCGTCCACGGGTTGCCCACGGCCTGCAATATCCGACGTCGATGAATCGGCTTACTTGGTAATCGGCGTTGCTCTGGAAGAGAAGAACATCGACCACAGGCAGCTTGTTGACGAATCGGTGGCGCTCGAACTCCTGCCTCATGCGGGTGCGGATGGCCGAGACGGGCTGCGGGACCGAGTACATGGTCTGGATTTCGGGCGCCTGGAAAATAAGCGTGTCAGCGCCGTTCTCGACATGCGGTCTCGCAAACAATATGGCTGCACTCCGGTGTCGTACCGCCCGAATCCAGGCTCGATATGCCGCAATCACTTTCCGCCTGGCGTCGGACCAATTGGCCGCTGCTGCTCGTCAGTCATGGATCGAAGGTGAGTACATGGCTGGTCGGAGCTTACACTGCCTGGTGGTAACGGCGAATTGAGTCGGTGAGATCGCCATGGCGGCCGAGGTTATGGGTTGTCGTTCAGTCGGCTGGAAATCACGAGTCGTGCTGCAGTTGGGGATCCCGATTGCTTCAATCGAAGCCCGCGCAGTGCATTGGCGGAGCTTGGACCACAATCAATCAATCAATCATGACGGCTCCTGATTTGCCCCACTTACAAATCCTGCTTAGTCACCAGGTACCTTCCCACGGATATGCATCAAAGCCAAGCATCTCGAGCTTCAGCAGGTAAATTCCCCCCTCCCTCAAGAAGACCCGTCTCCAAACCCTCGCCATACCGAACTGTTGATTCACGGCGAAATTCGAACCACTTTTAACCCATTACAGAACCAGCAACAAAAAAAAAACAAAAAAAAAACCATGCCCGCAATCCGGCCCTCCTCCAAGCGGAAGCCGCCCCCGGACGGCTTCAGCGACATCGAAGAAGACCTGCTGATCTTCGGCAACAAGATGAAGGACGCGCAGAACACGCCGACCGACAACATCCCCAAGCACCAGGCGCAGTGGCCCATCTTCCAGATCGCGCACCAGCGCAGCCGCTACGTGTACGAGCTCTACTACGAGAAGGAGGCCATCAGCAGGCAGCTCTACGACTGGCTGCTCAAGAACGGCTACGCCGACGCCATGCTCATCGCCAAGTGGAAGAAGCAGGGGTACGAGAAGCTGTGCTGCCTGCGGTGCATTCAGACCAAGGAGACCAACTTCAACTCGACGTGCGTGTGCCGCGTGCCGCGCGCGCAGCTGAAGGAGGACCAGGATGTGCAATGTGTCAGTTGCGGGTGTAGGGGGTGCGCTTCGACGGACTGAGCGGACAAGACCTGGGAAGGGAGGGGGGGGGCGGTTTGTTGCGTCGATGATACCAACTTTTATCCATAAGTTCCGGGGGCAGACATTTGGAGGGTCCTCAAACGGAGAGACTGTAAGAGTGCGACACCGCCATTCATCTTTTTATCAGACACGAAAACGCTCACAGGGTCAGGGACAACATAGGATGGGATATTACAAGCCGGTTTGGCTAGCGGATTTCGGTTTACGAAATAATGACACTCAACAATTATGCTATGCAGCCAGTATGTCCCGTTTCCATACCCTGGATGAGTGATTACTATTGTTCGCCCCCCATACTCATGTCATCGCACAAAGTGTCCTTCTGCCAGATGAAGAGCTACCGCTTCGCGAAGCCCGCCTTCGTACCTCTCCCAAACCGGACGCTCATGGGGACGAACTGAAGCGACGACATGGCGTTCGAGAGATCCTCCATCTCCTCGTCTAGCTGCTGCTGCTGCTGCTGCTCCTTGGAGCTTTTCCGACCCGAGTCTCGCGCAGGGCAATTCTCTGTTGACTCTGCTGGTTGCCCTACAGTAGCCTCCTGTCCTTGGCTTTGGGAGGCCTGCGGACGGGACGTCGTCGTAGCACTTGGCCTCCGACGACGTCCACGTCCCTCTAGTAATAGTGACCTCCGGCCGTCGATGCCTTCCCGCGTGATGGCGAAGAAGTAGTTCTTGGGGTACATGTGCTTATCCACCAGGTGCATTTTTCGTTTCTGTGGCGTGCTGCATTTTCTCTCGCAGCCGTCCACGAAGCATAAGTACTACAAAAAGAGGTTAGTTAATTGGGTGGCACAGGACAAGAGACTGAGACGTACAGTTCGCTCACCCCTCTCCCTTTTCGCCTGCGCGAACGAGTCGTGAATCTCCTCGATGTGTAAGCTGAGGAAGTGGGCAGACGGGAAGTTCTTGCGGCATTCGATGCAGCGGTTGGTATGTTGGTCCCTGTAATGGGTCTCATATTCCTTGTATGTCGAGAATACCAGCGCATCCTTGTGCGGCGGTAATGAGCAGCGCATCCTGATATCGCGCTTGCCGTGGTCGTTGTCGGACAAGTCAAGTTCGGCGATTTTGGCAGCAGGCGGCGACGTATCGCCGTCGCCGGTGGTGGTATGATTCAGTCCGCCATAGTCTTCTCTGCGCCGCACCACCGGTGTGAGTTCCTCTGGAGGGGCGTCTTCGGGTTCGCGTGAGCGCTTCATTCTCCAGTGCTTCTTAGAGTGGAAGGAGGATTGATGTCTGGGAGAAGTTACATTCAAATGTAGTCTCACTCCAGCTCTGGCCGTACTTTGGAGTTTGGACTCTTGGAGCCTTGGTCCTTCTTGGCCTTCTCAGCTTGCTCTAGGCTCCCGCGTATCGATTATTGCGCTGTCAAAGTTTGTGTATTATAAACCACGTAGATGAAGGGGGAAGTATCAGATAAAAACAACGAAAACTGAAATTCGCAATCGTTGGAGTCCTATGTAGAACAGGTGTGGTTGTCGATCATGGGCTGGGCTACGAATACAGGGTGCGACTTGCTGGGTGGAATGTGGGGATCCTGGAAAGCTTAAAGTTGCTCGGACCACGTGTGGTGGCAGTGGGTGCTGAGGGACCGGGCTCGAGACAGGCGTGACAGGGCACAGTCACGCCGTTGATTGGCCACTTTGCGTGCCGCTCTTCGAGAAGGCAGGGGTTATTTTCTGGTCCAATGTGATGTCGCTGCTGAGGCCGACGGCGGGTCGTCTTGCGAATTGCTTCGATTTTTGGAACCGCCTTGAGTTTCTTTGCGCCTCTTCGGTCGCGCATCGCTCGTCGCATACGCTTGCTCGATACGCAAGACTGACGCAGTTATTTGTCGGCTGCAGTTTATGTGTCCTCCTCTCCAATGCGCTCATCACCTGCCGCCACACTGCTCGCCGAAAGCTGCAGCACCCCTCCCCGCCGAATCGCCAAACCGAGTGCGTCACCAAGTTATGGACCGCCTGCGCATCCACGGTTCCCCGACTATTGCGTGTGAGCTTTGGCCATAGGCATTGGCTCTCGATTATAGAAGCGCTACTTATATCATTTCCCTCCCCCGATCTTTCTGTGCTCCTCGTTTCGCACGACAATCCGGCTGGCAGTGACCACACAGGAAGCAATGGCCTCGACTGCGGTGACTGCCGCGGCGGCAACCAAGGTCACCATGCCGTCGGTTGACGATGCCTGGAAGTGAGTTTTGTTTCGGCCAAGTGGCGTTTTGATTTGCTATTTTCCGCAAGCCGCTGTCGGTGTGGTGGGTTGGTGTGTGCGAGTCCATCTTTGCTAAACTCAACCTCGCAGAGTTGCACAGAAAGTACGCGCAGCGATTCAGAAGGAACTCGAGTACATTCAAAAGGGCGGCCCGGCCTCGAACGAGATTGCCCGCTTCGAGAAGGTCGAGAAATTGATGGAGAAGTGAGTTGGCGCCGGCATCGCTCTCCCTCTTCTGCCAGATTTGATTAACCATGGGGACCCAGCTACCGCCTCGCCTGTATCGAAACAATCTGGCCCGATATCCGTGCCGCCCTTGAGAAGAGTGCCGAGGACGTTCTCTGGTCGACCCACACCCTGGTCACCAATGCCTATCGCAAGGTGCTCTTGACACTCCAGGGCAGCGATCGTGTCGTGCTTAGGCGGAAACTCGAAAAGCTTTATTCGACCTATCTTAAAACGGCACAGTTTTTCTACAGGGGTTATGTGCAACGGGTGTGTGCGCGGTACGACATGGAAGACCTTAGGCGCATTGCTCGCCGGGCTGAGTTGGAGGAGATGCCCGTGCCGGACAAGGACAAGGTCGACGCTGCGGCAGCGCGGCTCGAGAATATCGTCCGCGACTCTTGCCACAAAACGCTCATCCACCTCGGCGACCTGGCAAGGTACCGCACGCAGCTGCGCTCCAAGGACCCCAAGTGGGACAACGCTCTGTCCTATTATCTCCTGGCAAACGAGCTGATCCCCGAGTCCGGATATGGCCACCATCAATGCGGTGTCATCTATGTGGAGACCCAGGATCATCTCCAGGTGGTCTACCACCTGTATCGTGCCCTCGCTTGCGCCAAGCCGCACCCGAACGCGTCGAGAAATCTAGAGCTCGAGTTTCGCGAGCTTCAAAAACGGAAAAACTCGGCCACTAAATATGCTCTCTTGACCTGGTTTGTCAAGCTCCATGCTTTCTACTCCCAGGGAAAGGAATTCACCGAACGTAAGGAGCTCGAGAGCGAAGTTGGCCATCGGCTCGCTGTCGCGATGAAGACTGGAACTGGATATGGCTCAGACATGGACTTGCTCAAGATCGTTCTCATCAATATCACTGCATACGTCACCGCCCAGGATAAGATTGGCAGTATGGGAATCCGATGGTCTACTACTCGTGAAGTCTTGCTAACTAAGCACAGAAAAATGGACCGATGAGGGCTCCCGATCTTGCCAGTTTATCCTCCTCTTGAACGTTCGAACGATTCAGGCGATCGCGCGTTTGCTCGGAGAAGAGGTCGCGGACATTATGAAGCGCAAAGGTGCAGAAACTCCCACCGACGCCTCCGGACCTTCCTCTCAAACAGAAACCGGAACCAAATTCACCCCCGCCTTCAACCGCGTTCTACCGCTGCTGCGGATCTACATGGCCTGGCTCTGTTCTTACGGCCCAGAACTGGTCGAGTTTCGGCCCCATCTCGAACCGCAATTTGGAACCATGGCCACGACACTGAGCAATACTCTAACCCTCCTCCTCGAACTGCTAGGCAGCGAACAGCAGCTCGGAAACACAGTTGCATGGCGTTTCCCCGAAGATGAACTCACTTTGGGCATAGAGTGCCTCAATGGGCCTGGTCTGCATGACGGCTGCCAACTTTATTACGATGCATTCACGCGCAAACCTAAGCCGCGCCGTGAAGACGTTTCTGGCGCCAACCACACCGACGATGACATTACTTTCACCCGTGCCCTAGATATCCTGGCCTGCGCCCTCGACTTGTCTGCCCCGGAGTCGAAATTTCCGCTCATTACCTCCACGGTCACGAAGGGGTCCCGAGAACCGACGACGTTTGTCTATCTTGAGGGCGGGAAGCCCGAACCCACCCCAAGCCTACCAGCAGTGCAGCATGCGGCTCCTGCAGCTGTTCCCACTTCCATCGAGCAGAACATGCAAATGCCACTTGTGGCCCCGAGTCCGTGCGAGTCTAATGAACTTTCCGAGGACCAGGAGTTTTATGGACCGGGTTTGCGTCGTGCTGCCGGTAATGGCCCCCACAGTGGGCAGGCTTCAGCACCTGTTGGGCCAAAGCAGATGGCGCCGATCTCCGAGTTTCCCATCGACAAACAGCTCTTCAACATCCTCAACGATTTTATCAACCCGCCAGAGTCCGCCCCCGTCGCCAAACCAGAGACCCCCAGCAGATCTGCTGCACGAGCTAGCTCATACGGTATGGACGCTGCGGGTGTGGCTGAAGCCTTCGGAGCTGGAGCTTCAGCAAGCCCCGCGCCTGGCTCTGCTGGAGCCAAAACATTTCCAGGTCTGCCTTGGGATTATTTTTACACTCCCGAACCCGTTGGCTTAGCCCAACGGAACTCGAGCACGAATAGCGCGCGTGCCAGTTGGGAAGCAAATGGCGCTGGGTTTTCACGACCGACAAGCTCTGGAAACGCAACGCAATTTGGAATCGGAGCCGTCACAGGCAATCCGCCCGCACGCCAGGCACATCAGCGGTATGATAGCTTCGGGCAATCAGGGCTTGTTGAGAACCAAGCAGAGGCGCTGCGGTCTTTGGACCTAGGGTCAGGCGGCGTCAGGCATTCCCAGCAGGGCTATGGCGCCCGCGGAGCGTGGCCCACCACTGCCACAGAGGGCTCGACTTTCGCAGGGGGAGCAGCATCCCAGTCTTCCAAGCAGAGTATCTGGGCACCGTCCGCAAGCCCATGGCAAACCACCTATGGCCAGAACCCGACGACCAACGCCGCCAGCGGTGTCCCTGCCTCGCCCTTCTCGACTCTCAGCTTCTCACACAACACCTCGAGTCTCCCGCCGATCAACAGCCCCTGGGGCCTATCCACGACTGCACAGAACCGGTTCTCGGCCGCGCAGTCCCCCTCCTCGCCCAGCCAGCTGGGCGGCGCAGCTTATCCGAGCGGCTCAATCCCATCGCCATCCGGTACCAAGTATGTGAACGACTACGCCGCCGCCGCCGCCGCCGTGGCTGATCGGCAAACCTCACCCGTCTTCTCGGGCGCCTGGCCCTCTGCTCCCGATGCTCGCCAGCCGCGCACCGGCTCCTCCTCCGGTCAGCAGCAACAGCGGTTCAGTGGAGATATCTGGGGCAACCCGGTCCGCCTGTCTGCCGTGGGTACGCAGCAGGCCGATGGGAACAACGGGCAGTCCATGATGCGGGGCATGCCGAGGCGGTGATTTTTCTCCGCTTCCGGAACGAACCTGTTTGTTCCCAAATGCTTCACACCGGCCAGGCCGTCTATCAACGGTGCGCTCAACACCGCATAGCTCTCTGCCTTGCTATCGCCGCTGCATCGCAGCGTTGCTTTGTTTCGCGCTCCGTCCAGCTCAGTTCTGCCCTGCCCCAGCCTCGATCCTGCCGTACGTTACTTGGCGGCTTGCGCGGTCTAATAGGTCCGGTTCGCTAGCTTCTTTGCTGCACAGAGGACAAGTCGAGCGTCAAAAGAGTATCCTCGGCTTTGTCTCAGCACGACTGGCCGGTCGACGGGATCAGAAACCGAGCAACTTGAGAGTCGGGTCTTTTGCCAGTCCCCAGCGTTGGAGAGGCAACTTCGGATACACCAACTCCACCGGCCCTTAGTCTATCACGGCTTTGGCTCACTCCCTGAGGAGGAGGAGGAGGAGGAGGAGGAGGAGGAGGAGAAGAGGCGCCCTGAAGCTGCAAACAGCAATCGCGGTTGTGGTTTGCATTCTGCGGGGCGGGGGTACTTCTTACTTCTTTACGACGCGGGCTACTTTCTTCTGCTTGCTACTGTCGCCAAAGGTGCCGCGATTCAGTTCAGTTCGCATTGAAGGAGAGTGACGGAACAGGAGCTATCGGCACTCTTCTTCTCCTTCTTCTTCTTCTTCTTTTTCTTGTTCCAACTATACTCACCCTGTCTTATCCTGCTTTTGCCTATCCGGAATGCGTTGTATGCATCGGATGATAATGTTATTGTTGGTTGGCAGTGGTAGTGATGGGAAGGAGAGTTCGTCAAGTTGAATTTCTCAGCCCCTTGAAAATACCAGATTGTCTCCTCAGACGCTCAAGCTTACAATGCACGAATCAGAAACAACGAAAGAACGAAAAAAAAAAAAAAAAAAAAAAGGGAGAGAGAGAACAGAACGAGTGCCAAAAGTTTATATTGCGATTCATGCTTCCGATTCAGATTGTCCATCCGTCCTTGCCGTTGTTGAAACCTTTCTACTATGCCTTCCTGTATCTTTTCCCTATTGCCCTGTTGCCCTCAACGCCTGTCCTGCTACAAAATGGAAGGTGGAACTTCCCTCGGTTCTCTGAGATGATGTACCTATGGGAGAAAGATCCGATGGTTTATCCCTTGTTCCCCCCGCACCCATGAGTTGATGGTACCTTGTACTATCGCGCTTACTTCCGAGAGTAAGTTTGCTTGGGGAAGGGGTAGCTGTTAGGGAACCTGGTTAGTGTCGTCTTCTTTCTTTAAGATGTAGGATAGGAACAGGAAGCTTGTAGATTAACCGCATCTTCTTCTTGGCCGCGAATTCATGCTTGAAAACAAAAGAGCGTCTCGCAGGGGGAAAAGGATAAAAACTTACGAAGGACCAAGCTCCTTGATGCTCAACCGCGCCAACCACTGTCCCATATCAACGCACTCTTCCAGAGAACGGCCCTCTACAACACCGGCGCAGAAACCGCCGGCAAAAGCGTCACCGGCGCCATTGGTGTCGTTAATCTCCTCCTTCGGGATCTCATGCACGGGGTACTCCTTGACCTCGTCCTCGCCCTGCACGGCGACAATGGTCGGCTCGGTGCCCTGGGTAATAATAGCCACGCGCTTGCGCTTAGAGTTGGCCTTGGGTAAGTTCGCCAGCGCCTTGGCAATCTCCTTGACGTCCTTGATGCCAAGCCCGTGGGAATCGGCGTAGGCTTCCGCCTCGCCCTCGTTGCCGATCACGTAGTCCCAGTAGGGGGCCGACTCGTCAAGGGGGTCCTTGAAAAATTGGGGAATGAAGGGGGCTGAGAGAGACAGGATGAAAGGCTTGTTCTTGCTCTCGGCCTGTTTGGCGAGCTCCATGATAGCCGCGGGGCAGACTATGGATTGCTTATCAGCTGCTATAGCTCAAGGGGAAGGTGCGAAAGCAAAAGACTCACCGGTGAAGTGGTACCCGCCAATGTAGTATGCCTCGGCGTTCTCGACCAGCGCCCAGATGTCGGGCCGCTTCAGGTGTTCCAGGTCATAGTGGTTCGCGGCACCCAGCTCGGTGCACATGCTGCGGTTGTGGCCGGTGATGACGACGCCGCAACGGCCGGTGGGGATCTTGGGGTCGACACGGTACTCGACGCGCAGACCGGCCTGCTTACAGGCGTCACGGAGGATGGCGGCATACTTGTCATCGCCAGCACCGCCGAGGTAGACAACACTGTTGGGGGACAGGAGGTACTGGGCACCGCGAGCCGTGTTCTGGGCGGCACCGCCGGCAATCAACTTGGCGTCGTAGTTGTTGAGGAGGTCCTCGTAGATCTCTTGGTGCTTGGGCTCGGCCAGGATAGCATCGTTAGCCTTGAGGCCATACTTCTCGAGCAAGGCCTCATTGCCAAAGGCTTGGATGTCTAGAGCGCGCCTTCATGTCAGTTGCTTTGCTGCGACGCCGACTTTTTTTTTTTTTTTCAACAAAAAAAGAGTGTGTAAGTCATGCCCAGTTGGTCACTCAATGCAAGACAATCTCTGTTGTACTTACCGAGGAGAGGGTTCTCCAGACAGAGCAGTCTGTACTCCTTGGTGGACGCCATGTTGCTGAGCCGGCGGGTGCGGTGAGATGAGTTGCGGTGGAAAGAAATTGAGCCCCTCTTCGGTCTGTGTGTGGTGGAAGAGCAGGAGCTCAGGGAGAGGCGGGGCAGCAAAATGGCGGGGTTCAAGAAGCTCCCGCCGCCGCCATCGGCGAACTCCCCTTTCGCCGAAAATCTCCAGGTCAGGCCGGAGTAGAGAGGCTTGGCAAAAGCCCCGGACCTCGAACAAGCCGCAGATCCCGTTCGGAACATGATGTTGGGCCGACGAAAGTAAGTTCTGACACTGTCTTATCCAGGCTTGCTGCTAAGGTGTTGGGAAACACAGGGGCGGCTGTTCACGAGAATCACCACAAAAGAAGGCCATGTTCCCCCGTAAATTGTTGACGTCAGAATGGGCGCTCAGGGGTGTCTGGCTTGGTCTGCTCATTTGAGTGCTACCCAGCAGTCGTATTCGTCCCCTGGTCCATGTCATGCTCTGCCGCCAAACCAAAAGATGCTGCCTATCATCCATTCCCAGCTCACATCTTAGCCGGTCACCGCTTGATTTAGATGCCTCTCGCTTTATCGCTCCGAAAGCGACGAGTTTGCGCTGCTTGATTTCCCAAGAGTATCCCCCGATTGCATGGCCCGCCCGACTGTTCCATGCGACTCCGGATCTTCGAGTACATTGCCCTGTAAACAAGCCTCGTCCCGGCCACGCTTGGGAATCTTTTAATCATTTCACGGCCATGATGCTTGCATAAAAGAGCAAGTCTCCCGTCCGCCCGCCTTCGCAGTCCCATAACTACACAGCAGCAAAAGACCAATGCAATCCGATGAACCCCTTGCCCAGATGTAGAACCATGAAAGCCTTTAATCCTTCGTCTTCTGGGTACCACGCAGCAGACCCGTCCTTCTCGCAGCAATGAGACCCGCCTTCTGACCCGGAGCAGCGTACCTCGAGATGGTCGACGCCTTACCAATATGTTGATGGTTACCCTGTAGCGCCATGTTAGACATCCAGCGTTCCAATTATCGCCGCCGGGCCATCGAGCACTTACACCACCGTGAGGATGGTCAACCGGGTTCATGGCAACACCACGAGTCTTGGGCCAGCGGTTGCGCTTGACGGCGAACTTATGCTTGGCACGCGAGGCCTCTGTAACATGCGTCAGAACTCCCATCCCACCTCCCATTGAATCCATCGCCAATTGCGCGAGAACGTACTCAGGAGCGGCTTGTCTGTCCTGCCACCACCAGCGACGATGCCGATCATGCCGCGAGCGTTGCTGCTGACGACCTTCTTGGCGCCCGAGGGGAGCTTGATGCGGGTCTTGCCCTCATCGGGGTTGTGGCCGATAACCGTGATGTAGTTGCCAGAGGTGCGGCCAAGAGCACCGCGGTCGCCGGGCTTCTCCTCGACGTTCGAGACGACGGTACCTTCGGGGACGGACGCGAGAGGAAGGACGTTGCCGACGGTCAGGGCGGCGTTCTTGCCGGCATAGACGAACTGGCCGGTGTACATGCCCTCGTTGGCGATAAAAGTCTCGGAGACCTTCTTGAACTTGTAGGGAGAGTTGAAAACGACGCGGGCAAGAGGCGCACCACGGCCGGGGTCGTGGATGATCTCCTTCACGATACCTCGGATGTAGCCATGGCGTTCGGCATAGTCGAGGCTGCGGAACTTCGCAGGGTTCTTCCGCAGGCGGGTGTTGGCAGTGAAAATGCTGCCAGCGCCCTTACGCTGGTTGCGGATCTAGATGTGAGGAAAACAGCCTGTCAGCATCATCTCCATTGCCCAAAACTCTCGATATCTTGTTTCTATTCTTAAATCGGTCGGTCGACGGAATCGATGTCGTGGTGCCAAATCAATTCGAGAAATTCGGAAACTGGAAGATCGAGAATCACTTACGACGCGACCCATCTTGCCCTTCCTACCTTGAAATGTAGAAGTGACGGGTTGACTCGGTGGTTGAGGGAGGTTTTGAGGTTGCGACACGGGGAAGCTCCAAATGGGGTGAAGCGATATTTTTCCAAATTTCTGTGTGGATTGCAACAGCCACAGCCAACTTGGTGTGGCGCCAAGTGCCCTAACGGCGGGGAGCTGTGGCGCTCAGAACAAGGCTCACTGACCCTTGTCGCCAGCTGACGTAAGGCATTAGCTGCTCCACCTTTCTCGCCGCCGTGCTTGCACTCTGCTTCGAACAGCAACCCTATGGAACTCTCGAATTTATCTAGATGCTCCCGAAGACTACCTTACTGGATTCTCGAAGGCCTAATTAAATGTTCAAACGTGTCATACTAGAGGATTGGAATAGCTGTGTTTTCTGTCACAGGCACAGTGGTTAAGCAGACGCTTAGCTGCTCCCACACGGTACGCGAATCAGCTGCCAGGCTGAGTGAAAGGTGCAAGCCCCAACCGTGTCCCCCAACCTCCGATCCTCCGCCTCACAACCTCGCAGAATGGTCATCGCCAGCGTTCGCGAGAATGACCACCAACACTGTATCGACAGATGCAAAAAGACCAATATGAATGGCATACGGTGATTTCCAATTGATATAGATTACGGTTGGCCTCTTACTAACAGTCCTCAGGTCTGAAATCTGCTACTTGTTTGATGAACTTAAAATCCGCCCGTCGCGAACTGCGCTTCATTTTCGTGAAGTTTTGCATGAGGTTGGACCGCCGTGGCTTGTGGTTCTGCTATGCGGACCCGGTTGAAGGCGCGACTTGGGCGGCGCTCCGCAACTGATCAAGCGATTGAGCTGTGGGCTGGGAACCTTTAAACGGCCAACCACACCGCCTGACGTTTCTACAAATGTCGCCAGGCTATGTGTGAGTGCAAGTCGTTGCCGACTAGTTTCAGGTCGGGTCACCGCTCTGGTCTTGATGCAGAGTTGCATTTGAGAGGCACCAAAGACGCCTCCCCCCCTGGCCACGCACATGTCTCCTGGCCTTACGACAAGTGTCACGCCCTCACGCTCCTCATGGGCTGGGTCTGTGGCTGAGGAAGGGCACAGAGGCACGAGAACGGTGCCCGACCCTAGCTGCGGAGATGATGTGGCGTCAATCTTCTCATCATTGTGGGCGATTGGTCGAGAACTCGGGGATGGGAAGGGCTATATACGACTCAAAATCCACTAAAGTGGTCTTGCAAGACAATGCCCTTCCAACTGGCAGAATCTTGGTTGAATATGGCTTTAATCAGGTACAACACCAAGCGCTGCGGGTTGGATGCGAGGGGCGGGCAATTTCACGGCCTCAGCACGCGAGACCGCTTTTGCCCAAATCTGCCGCCGATGCACCTCCGGTGCCTGACCGCGCCATCGAAACACAATGAGTGCGGAACCACGCGACGAGCCTTCCAGGTAACCTTTGAATGAGCGATTACGAACGCCTGATGGCCGGCCAGCCTTTCGGTTTTCCTGCTATCTGGGACGGAGCGGATCATTTTTATGGAATTGTGGGCGCCATAATCATTTGAATGGCACTCTTTAGCGGGGGAACGTTGGGATGTTGGCGAACAGAGAGAATGGCCGGCGATGGTAGGCTGCGGTGGAATTTGGGTTCGCGCACAGCTAGAAGGCAACCGCCGGAAGAAGAGCGTGATGACCATGTCTCTCTCCATGTACCGGCAGCCTTGTGAGCAGCAGCAGGTTTAGGAACAGCATTTCGGAGTTGTTTGTAGTAAATCCAACCTATCAAGTTCCTCGAGCTATCATGGTAGCCGGCGCAGGGCCCTTGGCCATTGTCGGCCGGTACGTAATTTCTTACAGCCGATCCATCTCTCCATCGACCTAAAGTGCTCCTCACCCTCCTCCACTTCCCGCGTGCCAGACCTCAACCGCAGCAAACACCTATCGCTCAACACCATCGTAAAGAACGCCCAAAATGGCCGATGACGACTCTTCTGACCTTTCTTCAATTTCCTCCCTTTCGGAGCCACCTTCTGATGATGAATCTGACATCCAATTGGAGGAGCGACATGGCATCCTGAAATTCTTCCACAAGGTCGACCAGAACCCAGCTCTAGAGCCCAAGGAGAAAACGCCGCCCAGGCCCAAGCGAGAACCCTCGCCGCCTCATGAATATGTGTTAGCAGATAACCCAGACATTGCTGTACGTGTCTGCGCCTTTATTCGCGTCTTCACCGCGTTGTGACGCGAGAAGTCGCGCCTGTCGCTAATGGAGCCTGTCGCTGACCTTTTGCCGCGGCAGTTCGTTGTCATGTTTCGCGCCCGATTCACCGAAGCGTTTCCGAAGAGCCTGGCGAATTTTGGTCCTCAAGAGCTCGAGCGCGATGTCGTCGAGTCGATTCCGGGCGAGCGAGTCGAGCACTTCCTCTGCGCGCTGCTAGGCCTCCTCCTCAACCGCAAACAAGATGTCAAGTCAGTAGCACAGCTCGAGAAAACCAGAATATTATGTAGGCTTTTGGCATGCTGACTATTTGGGTTCCAGGCCTGGACACTACAACCGTGCACTCGAGGAAGCTATTCAGACACACAAGGGGCAGTGGGCAAAGGACTGGGAGAGTCAGAACCCGATCGCGGGTCAGACCACATTCGCCTCGATGACGCCGATACAACGGGTATGTGCTGTCTTGGTGGCGTCCTACAAGCCTACACGCATGGCCGCGCTCCCGGTCTCGGTTGGCCTCGGAAAGATTTGGATCGGCGGCTAACGTTGTCTCTTAGCTCACTTTGTTGCGGACCCTCGTGCAGTGGACACTTGCATCGTCAGACGCGGTCAGGACCATCATTAGCCAGTCATACAAGAACCGGCACGACGACGATCTCAACATTCCCCTCAGCGTACAGCCGTGGGGCGGCGATGGCGACAAGCGGCGATACTTCTTGGTCGAAGGCAACGACGATACGTCATTTCGCGTATACAGGGAGAGCAATCCCGCCGGCATTCACAGGACATGGTGGAGCGTTGCCGGCAGCATTGACGATCTCAGGGCGCTGAGCGAAAAGTTGGAGAAACAGGACGGCGGACCAAAGGCGAAAACATTCGCCAAGAGAATTCTGAACAGCATTCCACGGTTCGAGGCCACAGAAGAGAAGCGCCGGCGTAGAGAATACCGGCAGATGCGGAAGGAGCAGTTCAGACGGCCAGAGCCGGGGTTCTCGCTCTATGAGGGCCGTACAAGGGGAAAGCGCATGAAGTACACATATTCTGACGACGAGGCCGACTTCTACTCCGACTCGACCACCCGCCGTTCTACTCGCAACACGAGGCACCACACGCCGGCAGAGCCTAGCGGTCCTATCACGACAGCCAGCGGTCGGCAGGTTAGGGCGCCGACTCGGCTGAACGTCGAGAACGCGAGCAACGACGCCGCGAGCGCGCCTGCGAGCGTACAAGGGGACGGCGAGGATGCAGAGGTGAAGCACGTCAACCGCTCGGGGCGCCCCCAGAGGTCCGCTGCCGCCAATCACAGCATGAGCGGCTGGGCGACCAGGAAGCGGAAGAGCGAAGAGTACGAGTCGGACGCGTCCGAAGAGGAGGGTAGTGAGCCCGACTTTGGGGATGACGAGGAAGACGACCATGTCCCGGATGATGACGACGAGGAGGAGCTGGAGGAGGAATTTGAGGAGGAGGAGCTGGCAGATGAAGACCTCGCCGACGTGGAAAATCCCAGCTTCATTTTCAAGTTCCCGATCAGAGTCTCATTTGACGAGAACAGCAAGGTGCAGCGGATCCCTGGCCCGCCGGCCTCGGCCGACAAACACAAGCACCCCAGAGCGGTCCACCGGAATGTTGTCGTCAGCGAAGATTCAGAGACCAGCGACGCCAGTCCTGAAGGGCCCGTCATCGCGGAGCCTGAACCGCCCGCGGCCGAGGTCATTTCCGTTGCGACAAAGCGGACGATGCCCGCCGAAAGCCAGCCTGGGGCGAATTCTGGCGGACCGGTTGAGTCAGCGGGGCAGCCAGTGATTGACACAGACCAGCCGATGACAGACGCAGGCGCCGTGATTGAATCACCTCCGACACCCACAAATGAGCAGGCAACATCTCTGGCTATTAGGGGTAGCCCGGAGCTCGTCAGATCTGTTCCTCGGCTTGTTGATACCATTCCTACGGAGCCATGAGCGTCTCGAAACAAGCTGCTGTACTTTATGAGTGTGTCATGCGAATGGAGTGAGGTGCTATGAGACAAACTGAATGGAGCCAGCTGATAAGATGCCATCCAGGCTGTTCGTCCATGCTCAAGGGTGGGATTCTAGACGATTCAGAGTGGGAAAAAAGCAGGGCCTAGCGATATGTCTTCAGACTCTTGGTCCGTAATAGAACTGTTTACTCGGAAGATCGCCCGCAAAAGCAACCAATATGCAACCCAGTTACAGTTAAAGTAGAGTTCGGGGACATCATGACATACCAACGCCACGCTCCATCTTCCACACCTGTCTCATGTTACCCTTCGTTGCGACGGTATCGCCCAGTTATTTACTCCATACCACCACCGCCTCAGCCGTGCCCCGATCGACGACCCATGGATCCGCGCGTTGCGGTTCCAGTACTGCCAGCCGCAGAGAACCAGGTTGTAGACAATCCCTTGCACAAACGGCATCATAACCTGTGGGGAACTTTGTTAGTGTTCCATCTCCCTCAACGAATTGGACAGAGTCAGAACAAGCAACGCCGCACCTGGTCCCGAGCCGTGATCCACGCAACCTTCCACCACGCGTCCGCATTCCGTATGCTCCACAGATAGCTCTGCTCGAAGCGCAGGTCGGGCATAGGCGGGAGGTGATGGCGGCGCGGCCGCGGCGTGACACGCGCCCTGTAGCGGCTCTCGTCCTCGGTCTCATCCTCTTCCTCCTCTTCCTCGTCGCCGCTGTGGTCGACCGCTAAGACATCATCGTCAATGCCGCCATCATCTGGGGAGACTGGCTCGAGATTGACCGGCTCCTTCTTGGACGCTGCAGTCGATGGGTTCAGGTCATGTTGTGGAGAGGGATCGCGCTTGAGGTGTGCGGTTTGGACCGTCTCCGCTAATTGGAGGGGAATGGAAGACGACATTTTGTTGGGGTTGTGTCAAGTGACGACGTTGTTCGGTAGTATGGCCTGCTCAGGGACCGGCGCAGGTCGAGTCGGCGACGGCTGAGAGTTGCTGTCCGGCGAATGAATGCTGTCAGCGAACGCATCATAGCTTCACGGTTACAGGAGCCCCACAAAAAGCAGTGGCCCCGGCTTCGGACAGCATGTTCACTAACTTCACATTTATTGAATTCGTGGGCTTAGTCGTGTGGACGCTCGTGACGATCGGCAACAGTCTACGCTATTAGATTTAATCCAATTACCCAACATAAAGAAAACTCCCAACTATCTCGTGTGATGTGGTGATTCCCGTGCTCGAGTGAACTTGATCCGGACCTGGGAGTGCCCCACTTCTCAAGAAATCGTTGCCAAAAACGGCCAACAAGCTTCGGCCGGGGTCAGCGACTCGAGATGGCCAATGGTGGCGCTCTTCAGGCAGCAGGTGGGGCAGAAAACTGCCACTTTGCCCCAGCACATTTAAAACGCTTCTTGACCGTGAAACCCCTCTCAGCTCAACCCCACCACCAAATTCAAGAATTCCTGGTGTCAAAGACCGACCCGCCAAAATTCAAAACAAGAAAGCCAGAGTTCTCTCCTTTTGAGGAGGAGTTAGGCGAGGTTCGACTTTCTTTTCCCGAATCGGTCTTTTTTTCACTTGACCATCCTTCACCATGAGCGACCCCAACGCCAGCGAGGCGGAGAAGAACGTGAGTCGCGTGCATTTCTTGGTTTCCGCCGTAGCTGTGTTCGCTGACAAGATGCGCGACAGATCGAGATCTGGAAGGTGAAGAAGCTGATTAAGCGGCTCGAGGCTGCACGCGGCAATGGCACCAGCATGATTTCCCTGATCATCCGTACGTTAAACTTCAGCCCTTATTCGCGGGGCAGAACGCACCGTGTCGCCGAGCCGTAGTCGAATTTCCGCTGATGACCCCCCTCAGCGCCGAAGGATCAGGTCTCTCGTGCGGCAAAGATGTTGGCTGAAGAATACGTACGTCTCCGCATTCAAAGGAAACACTTTGACGGGCACCACACAGCAACTAACACGTGCCATAGGGAACCGCGTCGAACATCAAGTCCCGTGTCAACCGTCAGTCCGTCCTTTCGGCTATTACCTCGACCCAGCAGCGCCTCAAGCTGTACAACAAGGTCCCTCCCAACGGCCTCGTCGTGTACTGCGGTGAAATCTTGACCTCGGAAGGCAAGGAACGCAAGGTCAATATCGATTTCGAGCCCTTTAAACCGATCAACACCTCGCTTTACCTCTGCGACAACAAATTTCACACTGAGGCTCTCGCCGAGTTGCTCGAATCGGACCAGAAGTTTGGCTTTATCGTCATGGACGGTAACGGGGCGCTGTTCGGTACCCTCAGCGGCAACACTCGGGATGTCGTCCAGAAGTTCAGTGTCGATCTTCCGAAGAAGCACGGTCGTGGTGGGCAGTCCGCTCTGCGTTTCGCCCGTCTCAGAGAGGAAAAGCGTCACAACTACGTCCGCAAGGTCTCTGAGTTGGCGGTCCAGAACTTTATCACCAACGACAAGGTCAACGTTGGCGGTATTGTGCTGGCTGGCTCGGCCGACTTCAAGAACGATCTGAATGCGTCCGACATGTTCGACCAGCGTCTGCAGTCCAAGGTTATCAAGGTCGTCGATGTGTCGTACGGTGGTGAGAACGGTTTCAACCAGGCTATCGAGCTGTCGTCCGAGACGCTCGGGAACGTCAAGTTTATCCAGGAGAAGAAGCTCATCGGCAAGTACTTTGAGGAGATTAGCCAGGACACGGGCCGGGTTTGCTACGGTATCGAGGATACGCTCAAGGCGCTGGAACTGGGTGCCGTCGAGACGCTCATTGTCTTTGAGAACCTCGAAATTACCCGCTGGACTTTGAAGGACAGCAACGGCAGCGAGATGATTCTGCACACCACCAAGCAGCAAGAGCAGGCCAACCGCGATAAGTTCATGGACAAAGAGACGGGCCAGGAGATGGAGGTGGTCTCGCAGGAGTCGTTCCTTGAGTGGATCGCTGAGCATTACAAGGACTTCGGTACCACTCTTGAATTTGTCTCGGACCGATCGACCGAGGGCAATCAGTTCGTCAAGGGCTTCGGCGGCATTGGCGGCATTCTCCGGTACAAGGTCAACTTTGAGCAGTTAGCCGAAGTGGATGACGACGATGACTACTACGACGATTGACAGTATGATTCCCTCGTCAGCCACGAGGGACCAGTAACTGAAGCCATCATGTCCGAGCCGACGACACCGCATGCCGACCAGGCGGTCACCGCGCCGCGAAGCCAGGGGAAGGTTTCGCTGGCTCAGCGGCGGCTGATGAAGGGCTTTTCGGAAGGCCCGAACCACGAGCACCAGGTGTCGCGTCCCAGCCCGCTTCGCTCTGTGATGACGGCTTCTTGAGTTTAGGCGGCGAAAGAAGGTGCGTCGCGCTTCCGCTGATGAGGCAATGCGCAAATCTTGCTAACCAAATGCAGGAAGTTTGCCCGTAGGATTGGGAAGTCGGACGAAGACAAGTTCATTGCAGGGCATCAATCCGGAGATTGATATACATTGCTTGGGACACGGACTGGCTGGGTTAGTGGTGGTCCTGGTACGCGGACGTCGCTCGGAGCCATGCAGTGTCCGTCCGGTCTTTACTATCAACGAGGGAATTGCCGAGACTGAGATAGATAGTTGCGGACCAACACTCATTTCTGATACCTTGCAATGTTGAAAGTGATTATGTCCATGGTTTCTCACAGCAGACAGTAGTCAATGGACGGCGTTCAGCGCTAGGTATTCGGTAATCCGCACCACTGAGGCCGGTAGGGTGACCGTGTAACTCAGAAGGGGCTGCCGAATTCGGCCATCTTCAAGGTTATGCGGGGTCTTGTGCAGCGTTATTGAGCAATCAGAGCTCCACAGCAGTATTGCCAAAGGTTGAGCGGACCGGCCCGCCTTCAAGATCCTCTGTCTACAAACCAAACATCACACACAATCTCATGCGCCTTTCTTTTGACATATTGACTGGTTTTTTTGGTTGAAAAAAAAAACTGACTCGAATAAGCTGATGTGATAATTTTCAAGCCATTCCTCCTTCGCTCGCTTCAGCAGGCTGTGTTTTCATAAACGACCAATTTTCTGAGGCACTTATCCGAGCTCGGCGTAGAGTGTTCATCAACCCCTATTTTTCGTCGATATGGCAACGCCAGGCGCTCCCAAAGCCTCGGGGCAGGAAGAAGATATCAACAACAACAAAACTGTAGCATTCCTCGGGCCCATCAACAGTTATTCACACCAGGTACGTCAGGCGGGCCTGCCACCTCATAAAGCATGCTACCAAAAAAACTCTGGAGCTCGCTAACGCTTCTAATCCAGGCCACCAAGATAGCCTTCCCCGACGGCTCAGGATGGCATCTTGAACCGACGGGAACAATAAGAGGTTTGTTGTTATCCTGATCAACCGCCGCCCTTCTATCTCAACCAGCAGCATGACTGAACCGAGCCTCTACCCGCCCACAGACGTCTTTGACCGCGTACAGTCCAAACAGGCCCCCTACGGCGTTGTCCCCTTTGAAAACTCCACCCACGGCACCGTCACCTTCACCCTCGACAACCTCGCCGACCGCGCCGCGGCGTACGGCGACATCCTGGTCTGCGACGAGGTCTACCTGGATGTACATCACTTCCTGCTGGGCCGTCTCCCTCCTCTCGATACCTCTTCTTCTTCTTCGTTACCGCCATCATCATCGTCATTAGTAGCAGCAGCAGCAGCAGCGCCATCTCCAGCACCCTCCAGCAACGGGCCCGGAGACAGGAACAGCGAGAGCGAGGCCGGCCCGCCCAAGAAAGGCGTCCCGCTCTCCTCGCTCCGCCACGTCCGCCGGCTGTACTCGCACCCGCAAGCCTTTGGGCAAACGGGCCTGTTCGTCGCGCGACACCTGCCGCACGCCGAGGCCATCGACGTCAGCTCGACCTCGCGCGCGGCCGAGCTGGCCGCCGCCGACACGGACGGCTCCAGCGCGGCCATCGCAAGCGAGGGGGCCGGGAAGGGGTTCGGGCTGGACGTGCTGGCGCGGTGCGTCGAGGACCGGGAGGATAACACGACGCGGTTCTTTGTGCTGCGGCGGCGGGATGAGGAGGGGCCTTTGGCCTTGCCGGAGAGGATGGGAGGGGTTGAGCGGGCGGAGGGAAGCGGGGCCGGTGGTGATGATGATGATGATCATGATGATGACGTGTATGGCGGGGGGAAGTACAAGAGCTTGGTCTCGTTTACGGTGCCGCACCGCACGCCGGGGGCGTTGGCCGATGTGCTGGAGTGCTTTCGGCGGTGGGGGTTGAACCTGACGAGTATTAGTAGCGTGCCGAGCCTGGTGGGGCCGTTTCAGTACTTGTTTTTTGTCGAGTTTGAGGGCAGCAGGTTGGACGACCCGGAGGGAAAAGTCAGCGGCGCGTTGGAGGACCTGGAGAAGGTTGCGGAGCGGTGGAGGTGGTTGGGGAGTTGGCGGAATCGGAGGGGGGAGAGGTGAGTCTTTGGCTTGCCGGGGAGTGTTGGGTGGCAGACATTCCGGAGAAGCTGGAGTCTAGGAGACCTTTATTGCACTCGGGTAATTGGTGTTAGAGTCCGAGTCATCCAAAACGCATTGCTTGTCTTTACATGTCCATATTTGGGCCGTTCTTCAGGGGGGTTCAGGGGGCATCAGCCGCCATCAGCTTCGTTGTGTTTGTTGCTGTTACTATGTGTCAACGCGGTGGTTCTTGTGGTTCTTTTGCCCGGTCCAAAGCCAGAAGAAGCGAACTATGCATCATGTCTCGATCTCCTGGATGTGCGTATACCAAGAGCATACCGATAACGTTATCGAAGGGAAGAGATGGGAACCGCCGTGTATAACCCTAACCCTCATTCTTCAACATCTCCAACGACAGCTCCAATCATTGCCCGGTAACTGCCGTTTACATCCATGATGATCCATCCATCTTTCCCACAATATCAACAACGTCCAGACCAACTTTTCCGCTTCATAAGCCGTCCCAATACCGATAAGCTTTCCTTCTCCGTTCCATCAAATAATACAATAATGCGGCCCTCAATTCTCCCCCGGCTCCTCCGCCCGCACAAACCACATCTCCCTCGCCATGGCTCAGCAACAACAACAGCAACAGCAACAGCAGCCAGAACCACAGCCCAGAGATTCCAACAACCAGTCCTCAGTCACGCCCTCCACTCATCCCCCCCTTCCCCGCCTCCCTTCAACCCCGAATCCTACCTTCACCACGCCCGCCAAAAATTCACCGCCCAACCACCCACCCTCCTCCCCGACACCCTCTCCCCGACCAACTCCCACCTCCTAACCCTCTCCCTGGCAGATCACATCCCCTCCCTCTTTCCTTCTTCTTCTTCTACCCCGTCCTACCCCCCCGAAAACTCCGACCTGGTCCTCCCGCAAGGCCACCACCTGGTCTACTTCCCGCTCCAGCTTGCCCCCTCCCAGCTGATGCCGGACGGGACGGACCCGGGGCACTGTCCCGGGGAGCCGTTTGTGCGGAGGATGTGGGCCGGCGGGCAGGTGGTTTTCCATCCGGGCTGGGAGAGGCGCATGAGGATGGACGGGCGGAGGGCGGTGTGTGTGGAGAGGGTGGTGGGCGAGCCGGTTGTGAAGGGTGGGGTGGGGCAAGAGAAAGTGTTTGTGGAGGTGACGAGGGCGTATGGGGATGAAGGGGTTGGAGCTGATGGGGAGGGGGCGGCGGTGGAGGAGGTGAGGAGGTTGGTGTTTATGAGGGAGCGGGAAGGGGGTGGACAGGGGGCGGAGGGGGGAAGGGTTGTTAAGGGTGGGTTGCTTTAGCTTGGTTTTGTTTTGTTTTGTCTTGTTTTGTTTTGTTGGGGGAGATTTATTACTGACGTGTCCAGCTTCTGCCACACCCGAGTTCGCCTTCTCCCTGAAGCCTGACGCAACTCTGCTCTTCCACTTCAGCGCGCTCACGTACAACGCCCACGCCATCCACATCGACCCGGACTATGCCCGCAATCGGGAACGCTACAGAGGGTTGCTCGTCCACGGCCCGCTGACGCTGGTGCTCATGCTCTCGGCGCTGCGAGCTTGCCTGTTGCAGGTAAAGTCCCAGGCCCAGCTACCGAGCTCCGTCCCTCCCTCGACGAGCAACGGCGCCCAAGAACAGGGACAACGAATGCCCTATATCAAGTCACTCAGCTACCGCAATTTGGCCCCGCTTTACGTGAACGAAGAAATGAAAGTGTGTCTGCGCAGGACCAAGACGGCAGGCGACGAGTTGGGCTGGGATGTGTGGATTGAAGGACCCGAGGGCGGGCTTGCCGTCAAGGGCAGTGCTATCACAACCGGTGCTTCCTAGACAAACATTTAAGAGAGGCCGTCGAGAGATATGTGTTGTAGTATGCAATCAAGATAGCTCCATGCTGTGTGGTGGTGCCATCAACAGCAAACATGCAGGAAGGAGCACAGGCCAATATCCCATCTTTTTTGGTCTCATGGTATATATAGAAGTTCCCACATTCCAGCTGTCACCAACCTCCTCCACTGGCTTAGCCGTCAAATGGCCAGTGGCGTAGCGGTCAATGGAGGAGGTTCGGAATCCGTGACCTGGACTCTGGCCGGCGGTTTCGCCCCTCACCCAAGAGGTTGCCTGTTCGAATCCAGGCAGTTCCCCCTCAACCGAGGTCGCCGGCCCCCGTCCAGGTCGAAGTAGCAGGAAGCGGTACCTGCAGTCTCCCCGCCAGACCGGTCCACTAGCTGGCCCCTAGCTGGAACGAAGTAAAAATCCTAAAAGGGTTTTTCGTAGCTGAACACCCATCCTACGGGAGACGGTGGTGGTTCAGTGAGCTTTTTGGTGTTTTCTGCCTGTTCTTTCTTTTTGTTGTTGTTGTTGTTATTACTGTTGTTATTCCTTGTATTGCTATATCTCGTCTTCCATCAGCATCCGTCCGTTCACCTTCCATTGCCTCATCTCTATTCTCGTTGTACCTGATCAGAGTTCCCTCTCGTTGCAAAACTGTTCGCTACAGCACCACTCTCCGTCCCACCTAACTGTACTTGTAAAAATAATCTTTACGAGCAACCAAAGCAGTAAATTTTACGCAACATCCAAGCCAAACATAGGTGATGATGCAATTTCTGGTGTTGTACTAGTGTACATCAACCGGGAAACATCCACCCTCCCAAGCCAGAAACACCAAACTTCCATACGAAAACATCATCACATCACATGCTCTGTGTTCCTCCATTATCTATCTACATTTGGCATTCCTTTAACACCCAGTTTTTGGACGTTTCAGAATTGACGACATGAATTGATTTGGCTTTACATCCTTTTATCTATGGGTATCTCGAACTGATGAATTAATCCCCACCACAGACGCCAACCCTTCCCCATCCCAACCCAACCCGTTCGGGCCCA
Source organism: Chaetomiaceae sp. B2702 (assembly GCA_023628455.1). Lineage (NCBI taxonomy): Eukaryota > Fungi > Ascomycota > Sordariomycetes > Sordariales > Chaetomiaceae > Chaetomiaceae sp. B2702. The sequence goes on along the minus strand of JAMAKP010000100.1, from coordinate 38,616 downwards.
TATTGTACAGACAGACAGACGCCTAACATACAATACAGACTTCCCCATCGCCCAGAGTGATATCATGAAAACAACCTCATCCAATAGTGCATGTACGCATGTATGCAGGCGTGCATGCATGCTAAACCTCAAACCCCGCCTTCCGGAAATCGCTGACCATCTTGCGAAACAATTCATCCCCTTCCTCCTCCTCGATTTCATCGCCTAACAGGTTCCCCACATCCGCCTCCCCGTCGGCGACTTGCACCTCGATCTGTTCTTGCTCCTTCTCTTCCGCAGGCGTCTCCACCTCCGACACCGGATCCAGCGTCTCAGTCGGGCTCTCCATCCCCCCGACACCACCGCACCTCAGGTGGTGGTAAGCATACGGCATAGGAAGTGGCGGCGCCTTGGCCTCTTGCGCAATACTCCACGAGGGCCGCACCGTAGGCCGCGGGAGAAGCGGCGAGGCCGGCTCCGAGCCGGTGCTCGACGACCTGCTCGGGCCCGGACCAACACCCGCACCAAACCCATCCTCCTCACCAAACGCGCCTGGCCAGCCCTCTTCCCCGGGAAACACCCCCAAGCCCAACCCTACACCACTCCCACTCCCACTTCTGCTCCTCCGATACCGATGCCCAGGGCACTTCCCTCTGGCCCCTTCCAACCCTCCCTCCCCCTTTCCGTCTTGCAACCGCCGCCGATTCTCTCTCAACCTCCCCTCCAGCCGGCTGAAAAGCCCTTCCAAAACCTCCCGCAATAGTACCTCCTCCTCCCTCAACAAATCCCGTATCGCCAGGGGGCACGGATTCGCCGCGCTCACTGTGCCCAGCGCCGGCAACGCCGTACTAGACGGCGTGCGCTGCAGCCCCCGCAGCACATTCCGCCAGATCGCGGCCTTTTCCTCCTCCGGGAAGGGGCACTCGATGATGTTGGAGGCATCGGATTGCACGAGGGAGTCGACCAGGAAGCGGAGGCTGGTCAAGTTGAGGTTGTTGTCGCGGCAGTCGACTGCGCGGAGAGCATCGTTTCCGGCGAGGGCGCGGCCGAGGGTGCCGGCGTCGTCGTGCAGGTTTTGGTTGCGGATGCGGAGGTGGGTGAGGGACTTGTTCTGGGCGAGGCCAGCCAGCGCGCGGCCGGCGCCCTGGGGCAGCTGGCCGTCGTCGAGCTTGCCGGAGAAGCCGGAGAGGTCGAGGTATTTGATGGAAGGGTTGCGGGCCAAGAAGGTGTGGAGGGTGGTGACGAGGTCGTCGCTGCAGGGGCCGTGGGAGGACGGGCACGGCGCGGTGCCGGCTAGGCTAAGGAGGGTGAGGTGCGAGGTCGAAGTAAGGGATTGCAGGAGTGTGAGGTAGGCGGTTTCATGCTTGAATTCGATCATTTCGAGGGAGAGGCTGGCGGGCCCGTTTTGGGATTGGATGGCGACCGCAAGGTCGTCGATGCCGTCTTCGATGGGGTTGCCACTGAGGCTGAGGGACATGCCGCGGTCTTCGCCGATGCTGTTAAAAAGACGTGCGGCTTGGGTGCCGGTGATGCCGCAGTGGTTGAGCACTAGCTTGTGGAACCGAAGGGGTTCGCCTTGGTCGAGTCGCCAGCTTCGGTACTGGAGGAACCGCTCGAGGTCCTGAAACGTTGCCTCGTCGATCTAAGGCGTGTCAGCGAATCAAACTTGGTGGACGGTTCAACAACGGTCTACTAACCTTGTAACCCGAGACGTCGAGCTCCTCGAGTCTCTCCATGCACTCGAGGGCAGCAAAGGGGAGCAGCGAACCTTCGATGTAGCTCTCGGCTTGAATGCTACCGCTCAGGTTCAGCTCCCGGATCTCGGTAAGATACCGGAGCAGTCCAGGTAAGATATGTGCCGGGAGGCGTCCAGGGTTTCCGGAGACGGACAGCGACTGCAACAGCCCCGAGTACTCTGAGAGAGGAACAACAATCATGTCTCGCAGGCTTGCGTCGTCAAGGCCACAGTATGACACGTCTAGAGCTTGGATGGTTCCGCACTTCATGGTCTCGGCTGCAAGAGGTCAGTTTTGTTTTGGTCTCAACGGGTTGCTAGGGTTTGAACGGGATTTGGTGCTTACCAAGGTCGGCAACGTCAAACTGAGGCAAAAGATTGCCGCTGACAATCAGGCGGTTGCACTTGGTGATGCCAGACCGTAGCAAGCTGAGAATTGGAGCAAGGAACTGGAGGCTGGCGACCTGGTTCTTGTGTTGTGCCACCCGCGATGAAAGGGACTTGCTGCAGTTTGTGAAGTCAATTTGCCGGATGGTCTCGGAACAGAACGCGAGGGCATGGAACTCTTGGTGCAGCACGGGGCTGACCCTCAGCATCTCGATTTCGTCATGGCCGAGAGCGACGCCTGGACGGGTCAGAATACGGGGAAAACTTTTACAGGCAAGCACATGCACTTACAAGTACGGCTCAGGTAGGCAACATTCACCTTCCTAAGGGTGTTGTCCTGGAGCCCATATAGCGCCGATAGGTCGATGTCTTTGAATGACAGCGAGTTAAAGTAGTCGTTGTATCGCAGTGCTCGTAGGACCGCTAGAAGCTGCAAAGGCGTGTAGAAGCCGCGCTTTCCGGGCAGCAGCCGGAATTCGGGAGCAAACCGTGTCTTCCAGTTGATCTCCCAGTCGACATCATCGCAGCGATAGGCCGCGAGGTAGGCCTCAAGTGTCCGCTTGAAGCTTCCGAAATCCTCCTTGGGCACGAGATACTGCGGCTCTTTCAACCCGGAGACCCGAAATATCTCCATGCTCTGCCATAACTGCGGCCAGGCGGGCTTGAGAAAGCGATCAGCTGTGCCAAAGACGCGGATGATCTGCCGGTAGTAGCGGCTTGCGAGCTCAAGGGTGACTGGGGTCTTGAAGGGATCACTGGTGCTGTTAGCTCTGTAGATGCAGGCAAGACAAAACTCTTTCCTCCCTGTCTTACCGGAACGTGACGTTGAAGCGCTCTTCATGGAGGATCCACTCCCCCTTAAAACTCTCCAATGTAGCCAGACCGTATGTCTTGTGTCGACAGATGGGATCTCCTCCTTTCCCTTTTTGGATTTCCACAAGGTGACAGAGATAAGTGCCAACCACGAGGTAGAACGCAGGGCCCTCTTGAGACTTCTTGGTAGCATCCTCCAGTTTGGGCATGTGCTCCTTTCTTGTGATACCGCGTGGCACGACGGGGAAAACGTCGGGTTTGCGGTGGTGGAACCTTGGTTCTTCGACTTCATGCACCCTTTCTAGCAATGCCTTGGCATCTTGTGAGTGACGAGCAGCGCCCTTGTCGTCTTGTTGACTCGCTCGCATAGCGCGGGTGATGTGGTGCATTTGCTCGTTCCGTTCTGTCGGGCTGGTGAAGAAGAAATCTGAGCGGCAGGACGAGTGGCCGGCCAGCGGGCTCTTCCACCAGACTTCGATCCCGAAGGATGGGCGTGTGCTTTCTGCGGCGAACACCGATACAACTGCATCTATCGGAATGACCAGCAGCGGCTCGGGGGCCGAGCTGTTAAGTTCACGTTTACTCCCATCTGTCTCCAAGCTCGGGAGAAGGGCCAGGGCATCAGCGCGGCTTTTCGTCTTGACCAGATAGTTCGTTGTGACTACCAAATACGGCGTCCTGGTCTTGAGTAAACTCGAGTCCGATTCGAGGGGAGCATATCCCTCGGCACGCTGGGCTTCCCAGTCGATAGACGACGAAGACGAAGATGCATGGACCAGGCTCAGACTGTCGGCGGTCGAGAGCGAGAGGCGACTGTGGTCGTCGGATATGACCGAGCCCCGGCGACTGGGAGCCTCGATATGAGATGACGAGGAGAGGGGTCTCGACTTGGATAGCCTCCGGGCATGGGCGCGGAAGCTGTAACTTCGTTCGGGGGCACCGTCTCGTTCCTTGGTGCTGAACGACCGCCACGGCCGGCCCTTGATGGAGCCGATTGAGAAGGCCCTCTGGTCGCTATCGAAGCTTGCTGGAGAGCTCGGGACGGTTGTTGAAGGGCTAGCAACAGAATCAGAGCTCTCGGACTCGGAGACAGCCACTGCTGCTGGGCTGGGCCGTTTCCTGATCACCAGATTGGGAGGAGCCATCACCCTCGACATTGGTATCGTATGTAGTCTTGTTCAATGGGATCGGATCGCGTGTATGTGAGTGCGAGAGCATGAATTGGCCGAGGCGGACTGCAAACTGTCTGAGCCTGGGCCCGAGACTCACTCACACATTGTCGCTTGGTGTCGCCGATGCCCAAATGCAGACGCGGATGGCTGCTCGGGTCGACAATGTCAACGTGGGGGTCAAGGTCGTCAACACGAGGAGGGGATGCGACCGCAGAGGCCACAGCCGAACTTTCCGCCGTTGCTGTGGACAAGCAGATAAACACCAGCAGGGTCCTCACTTAGTGCAGACCGCAATGCGTGGTCCCGATCGGATGGAACCTGGGGTAAGACACGGGCGCCTGTGCAGAAGATCAGGAGGCAGAGAAGACTGAGTGTTTGGTTCATTCACAGCACGCTGCTTCTTCAGACGGAGGAGAAAACATGGCAAATCCACCACATGCATTTGATTCGTATTGCCCACCCGAATGGGAAGAGAAGATGCCGACGGCAGCGGGGCCATCGCTTCGCCGGCTTGCGTGCTGTCGATCCAGGGCTGGAATCAGGGCGGAGACTGCCCTCTGTCGATGCAGGATGATGTTATCGCACCAGTTCTTGGAGGTTTCCGGACCAATGGGGCGCGCGAGCTGCCCTTGTCGACCAGGGGGCTGCTCGACCGCTGGGCCAATCGGTCTACCAAAAGGTCTCGGGCGGACAAGCCCAGCCGTTGTCCTGCGGGTTGCGAGAACCGGACGAGGCTTGTCGATCAGCAAGCCACCGGAAACGTGTCGACCGCATTTTCGTATCCGCTAACGTTAGATGCCGTCTCTTCACTCGACGAAGTGCGGGAATAGACAGTATATATTGCGAGAGCGCATGCATCTCAGCTGAGGCGGTCTAGAAACACGTCGAGTTCTCGGCTCAACAAGGATCACCACAGCTTGCCGCGAATTTGTGAGTTTGTTTTGATGCAATTTGGTTTTCAGTCTTTCTCAATGACAGGAAAACAGATGAGTTGGCACATTGGCAGGGTCGAAGCTCAGGTGCCTAACAAATTTTTGGAAAAGCAACCAAACTAACGTTACCTACCAGGTAGGTAGATAGGCCCGTCACTGGCCTGTCTCGCAGTTGCCAAAGAGGTTGGCGGGGTTTTTGATGTTTGTGGAACTACCTAATTTAACAATAACCAGAGACCTGCGTCACTCTGATGGGGCTTTCTGCCAAGCCTTCCCGGTCGGCGGTATCCTTGGCTGTGGCGTGTGCTGGCTGTGGCTCGTCAGGCGGGGTGGCGCCCGACGGCGTCATGGGAGGATCTCGGGGGAGCACCCCTAGTTTCGCAGTGCCGCCGTCTTTCCCAAGGAACACCGACATCTTGATTTTCCTACCCAAAACCCGCCTGAACATGTCACAGATGGAAAAGGAAGGATTTCCATTCAGGGATGCCTTATCAGGGTCTGCTCTGCTGCAGCCGCGCGGTCTTCCGGCACGACTGATCCTCAAATTCCGCGATCCCCAGTTCGCTGCCGACACTTTGCGGCCCAGCGTCTGCTAGGTGGTCCGACACAAAGACGGTCAGCACGGCGACCCACGCCGTCAGCGAGGGAGACAACAGCAGGCTACCGATCCTGATAACATTGGCTCAACCGGTCGCTGGTCCTGACTCTTCCGCAATCCGTATTCGGAACACGAAATGCTTGGCGGTCCTCTCTCTCCGCTTGGTCCTTGTCCATGAGACCATGGCTCGATGTTTGCTCTTCTCGCTGCTGATTCCTCGGGTGAGAAACCCGGTTGTCATGCCAGAAACTCTCAGGCTCCGCGGCACAGCTCAAGCTTTGGGCTGGTCGGCCGGGCCACACGAACCTCGCTGACTGACAAAAAGTCGGATCTCGTCGCGCTTTGCAGACCGCTCCTCGGTCGATGACTTCATTTGCCTTTGGTCAATGCGTTTGTGAGCGGGAAGGACTGTTAGCGCTGCACCCAAAAACCATAGGGTTTCCGCTAACAGACTAAGCTTGGGCACCCCTGCCGCCCGTGGTTGATGAAACACCTCCCGTTTCATCGCCGGGGTTTTGGTCTGCTTTGTTCAACCAGAGCTCTGCTTTGTCCCGCTTGGTGAGACCCGATTTGATCGCCATTGGTTCCCGTGCTCTTGTTTTTACCTTCCGAGATTGTTTGTCCCACTGCAAACTTGCTCCAGGCTACTGGCGCCGCTTAACTCTTGCCCCTACACAAAGACCTAGGTGGTTACGGGGCCACAGGCAAAAGGTCGGTTTTCAGGATGTCGGCATTCACATTGAGCATCCACACACCCGGCTCAGGCCGCCTAGAAGAGGCGAACTGGGGGCAAACCAGCTGATGAAAAGGGCTGAGCCGTGTCACAGTATTCCGCAAGGCACAGAAATTACAGCAAGACTTGGGTTTCCCTTTCAAGCCGTGGTGTGCGCATGACAAAGGCGCGTTGTGAGGCTTTGCGATATTGACGCCGAATGGCTGTGTGATGTGATATTGCTGTTAGGCGCAAATCTACACCCTTGCACTATACGCAGCACATCGTACATGTATGTACAGTAGAACAAAGGAAGATCCCCTCTGAGATGCTCCACAGGTTTTCCGTACTAGGACCACGAGACAAAAGCCCGCGGTTGGTGGCGCTGGAGGGGTCTCCTCCGCTGTGTTCCTGTGATTTATTTTGAGACGGCTGGATTTGCGGGTTACTGTATCGCTTGTGAGCCTGGACTGGATTTCCCATGGCTCCTTTCCCGACAAGCGCCTGCGTTGGCCCGAGCTTAGTTTCATCTCAGGGGGGCAGCCCTGAGTGATTATCGAGCCCTGTCCAATCCGCCCGCTGCATGCCCCTCACTTGCCATCCCACCGAGAAAGGCGCTGCACCAGAACGTTGAACTTCCCGCCGCTGGGCTGCCCCGAGCCAACCCCCCATCAGCCTGAATTAGCGCATGCCACTCCTCAGTCCCCTGGCGCGCCCCACCCATCCTCAATGAATCCCTCATGAGAGAGCGTTGCCAGCGACCGACGATCGATACCGCTGGGCCGTTTTCCGTTTTCCGTCAACTTCACTTTCCATCTTCTCCGTCCCCAACCCAACCCGAATCACCACTTTACTCCCTAGGTGGCTAGCAGGCTCACTTCGCCACTTTGCACAGCACAACGCGTCGAGCACGACTGTGCTGCCCGTCTCGTATTTTCTGTCTTTGTCTGGCAGACGGTGCGATTTCCTTGCAGGTGCTTGTGCAGCGCACAGAGCCTGGAAATCGAAGGAAGGGTCCAAGTCACTTTTGCTGAACTCGACCGATCCCAAACCCCCCAACGGCGTTAGCAACAGAATCAAAGTACACGTTTGCGGCAGTGGTTCCCATGCAATCGACATAATTCGGACGCCATGGCAATGTTGGCATCCAAGACATTTCCGACGGCACTCGGGTCGCAGCCCGCTGGCATCGTCGCGACTGCACCACAATCCGCATACCCCCCCGTCAGACGGGCGCCCACAGCTCCCCTACCGACGCAGAATTATCCCAGTCCGACCGAGTCAGAGTTTGACGACGCCGACGGGCCCGACTCAGTAAAGAACTGGGACGAGGACAGAGTGTGCGAGTACCTTCGGAGTGTCAAGTGCGGCGAATACGAGAAGGTCTTTCGCCGGAACCACATCAATGGCGAGAACCTACTGGAAATCGACAAGGAGGTGCTGAAGGAGATGGGTGTTGACAAGGTCGGAGACCGAGTACGCCTCTTCCTAGGAATCAAGAAGCTGCGAACAAAGACATACGCCAACCAGAGACGGCGGAACAGAGTAAGTTCTTCATCGACGTCCTGTCACAGGCGATGGTGGCTGACATGGCTTTAGGAGTCATTCGCCGGGCTTGACACCCATTATGCACCATCATCGTCCTCGCCTCGGCCCTCTGGCGGCCGAGCGGTGCCGCCGACACCTTCCAACAAGCGATATTCGCGCCAGTACGATCTCGCAACTGCTATTCCTGGCGCCGATAATACATCATCGAGGCCGACCTCTCCCCTCCCGAGTGCTGACTTCAGGACCGCTCGCCAAAGATATGCACAGCCTCAAGCATACGGAAGCCAGCCGACACCCGCGTCAGCCAGGTTTCCCATGTCTCCGCCCGAGCAGCCACACTCGGGCCGGTTGCACACAAGGAATCAGTCTAGCATGGACGGCTCGCTGATGGCGGCTCTGCCGCCGGGCCAAGACGTCATCCGCGTAATCTCGACGGGCGGCGTGACCAAGGTTGTCAAGATCGCTGGCTGCAACACATGCGAGGAGGTCATGCGCGTTACACTGCGGAAATTCGCATTGAGGGAGGACCACGAGAGGAACTACTGCTTCTGGGTTCTGAACGGCGTAGAACCGGAGCCGAACCAGTGCCGCCGGCTCGGCGACACGGAGCTGTGGAGAGTTATCAAGGACCACACGCGGCCGGAACGGAACCGCCTAATCCTCCGGCGCGTGCCTGCCGGAGAGCCGGGACAGTCAGAACTCGAGAGAGCGGCCGCCATTGCTATGGAAGAGGCTCAGCAGAATCACAACCGCGCCATGGAGAACATGGACAAACGCAGTCAAATGAAGGCGCAGAAGCTTCTCGGCGAAACCTGGGAGACCATACAGCAGCCTCCTCTTTCACCTGTCTCATACCAGGACCGAGAAAGAAATGTATACAACGCCGCCAGAGACCTAGAACGACCGGCTGTGATAGAGACTGCCCGTGCAGTTCCTCGTCGCAAAGGCTTACTGCGCCAGTTTGGCGGGCTCCGACCACCGAGCGAGCTGATCGCCTCGGATCTGACCAGCTACTTCCCGGATCACTCTCGCGAGGCTATCGACAGGACCGCTCGCATGTCCATGAGGCGGTCACAGAGACTCAGCAGGGTGAACCACCGGCTGAGCGTGGCGAGTACGCTGAGCTTTGCCTCGAGTGTCCAGGATGCGCCACCGATCCCTACGATTGCTGACAGCTGGCTGACAGCCTCCAACCAAATCGCCAAAGTCAGGGCCCGCGAGCCGCGGTTCCACGGATACCGGGACTCAGTCGCCTCGTCGGTGCTTGACACTCTGCAGGAGGAGTCATCGCCGATCGAGCCGAACCGGAAGTCGTACGTCTCGTTTGCTGACAGTGGATCCGACACCGCTGCACTGAGCATCACTGATCCCGACGGCAACATCGTCCGGCACAGCTACTTTGATGAAGGCACGGTTGGCTCTGGCGGTTCCGGGTCGATGGAAGATGTCAACCAGGCCCTGACCGAGGACGGGGAAGACGCCGATGAAGAGCTCCAGAGTTTCCTGGCCGGCGAGTCGTGGGACGACAGCCAGTGGATGAAGGGCGCATTGATCGGCCAGGGCTCGTTTGGCAGCGTTTACCTCGCCCTCCACGCCATAACAGGCGAGCTTCTCGCCGTCAAGCAGGTCGAGACACCGTCGCCCGGCGCAGTCAGCCAGGGCGACTCGCGGAAGAAGAGCATGATCGACGCTCTGAAGCGCGAAATCAGTCTGCTGCGCGACCTCCGCCATCCCAATATCGTGCAGTACCTCGGCTGCGGCTCGTCGGCCGAATACCTTAATATTTTCCTCGAGTACGTCCCCGGCGGCTCGGTGCAGACCATGCTCAACTCGTACGGCGCTCTCCTGGAGCCCCTGGTCCGCAGCTTCGTCCGCCAAATCCTCAACGGCCTCTCGTATCTCCACAACCGCGACATCATCCACCGCGACATCAAGGGCGCCAACATCCTCGTCGACAACAAGGGTACCATCAAGATCTCGGATTTCGGCATTTCCAAGAAGCTCGAGGCCACCAACATCCTCAACGGCGCCAACAACAACAAACACCGCCCGTCGCTGCAGGGCTCCGTCTTTTGGATGGCGCCCGAGGTCGTCAAGCAGACGTCGTACACGCGCAAGGCGGATATCTGGTCGCTCGGGTGTCTCGTCGTTGAGATGATGACGGGCCAGCACCCGTTCCCGGACTGCACGCAGCTGCAGGCCATCTTCAAGATCGGCGGTGCCAAGGCCACGCCGACCATCCCGGAGCACGCGACCGAGGAGGCACAGCAGTTTTTGGCGCAGACATTCGAGATTGATCATAATAAGCGGCCGAGCGCTGATGACTTGATGTTGAGTCCTTTCTTGACGCCGACGACTTGATGTCGAGTCCCCAACGCCGTCGCCACCCCATATGGGGTGCGGGAGCTGGGGTGGTTTTCATCTTCTCTGCTCGTTTCATCTTCTCTCCCCTTCTCTTCACTTCACTTCACTTCACTTCACTTCGCTTCGCTTCACTTCAATTACAGCGCTTTATCTGCTTTTACCGATTCTGGGGACGCATTATTTGATGGTAGGTTTTCTGAAAGAAGACTTGGTTTTGATGTATATCATGCTTGTATTTGACGAAAGGGGGTTTTTGATGATTATTACGAATTATTTTGGGGGTTCCGGAAAGGGGGGGGGGGGGGGGAAGGGTAACGATGGAGGGAGTAGAAACCGGAGGCATACAGTACACACATGGCTACATGATCTCTACCTAGGTATTGACCATATCTACATACAAGTGCGGTGATCTAAAAGAATCTTGTGTTTGACTTCCATTGTTGAGCCTTCTCGGGCTGATATCAGCCTAGTGTTTCCGCGTGAAATACATGTTATTATCACAAAATCTCTCTATACAGTACTCGGTGCCAGCTTTTTACCTCATCCGCCGAGTCTTTTGTCGCACGCCCGAAGTCAACGTCGGTGGCTCTGGATTGCGGTATTGAGTCCGGGACACCCTGGTAATCGCCTACGACGTTCCTCTACGACAACTCCACTATCACTTCTTTGTGTTGAGGGGCTGGAAGGATTGCGGCGCTGCTGCTGCTGCTGCTCTCGGTCCACGTGTATGTCCTACATATTCCTTCCTCCGCCACATCTCGTTCCCTCTCACCAAGTGATTGCCGCAAACGATGAGAGGGGGGGTGGGGGGAATGGCCTTGCAGGGGATCGACAATACCGGTCAACAGAGATACTACCGTCAGGGTTGCAGCCGAGATGGAAACCATGTCTGTGATAGATTGCCGTATAGTACTGTACATAGTTGCGATGCTATATATAGCTGGTCTGGGTTTATGTACTGTCCGTGTGTATATCCACACACGGCAATACGGCGCAGGAATGAAGGCTTGGCATATTGTGGTGCGGTGTACATACAGTACCGTATTATAGGAGGGGAAGGAGAGAGAGAGAGAGGCGGGGTGAAGGGTAATATCTCCGGTTGGAGTTGGGAACTGCCAGTGTCGGTGAATATACATACATACATAGGAATGAGGGGTTTGGATTCGGGTTGATCAACAATGTCGTAGTCGCCGGATTGTAATATGCAATGCCGGCTTCTAGAAGGCTGTCAACTAAAACTGGTTTGGTCTGGGACTCGGGAGTGGCTTGGGCTTGGGTAGCATCCGAAGTCAAGAGTGGTAAACTCTAGTTACCACACACACCCTCCTTGACTACGCAGTAGCGAAGGGTTGCGGAATGATTCCAGTTTTCAATACCACCAAGTCCAGCTTTAGACAAAGATGAGGAACACGAAATAAATTTCAATAATCTGTTGATCTCTGAAACATCAAGGTGCGGCACACAGTACATACATCTGTGTGTTATCGGAATCCTCCCGCCGCTTCCAGTAGTAAAATTAAATATCTGACCAAACTTTCGTTCGCCCATGTCGCAATCTTTCAACCTGTTGGCGTTGCCCACTTCCTATTCGTCCCCTCCTCCCCTGCCATATTCCGGTCAAGACTCTACGCCGACGTCGACGAGCCGTGGATGTGAAGCTTCGCCTTGATCTTGTCCTTCAGACCAACCTTTTCCTTGCCTCCCGCCTCGTGGTCGGCGCCAGGACTGGTGGTGCTGATGTTCTCGTGGCCGCCGCCGCCATGGCGGGCAGACGGGCCACCATGTTGCACTCCCTTTTCGTCGAGCAGACCTGCATCGTGTCAGCCCCTGTCCCAACCCCAACCAGGTAAGGTAAGATGGAAGATAAATAAAACTCACGATCAGCCTCCCGCCCAGCCCCCGCCTTCGCAGCGTCAAAATCGCCCCCATCCGCCGCGAGCCCGCTCGTCCGGATGTACTCCTCCCCCGTCCCGCGGCCGCCCGTCTCCCCACGGCGGCCCTCGTCCTCCTCCCCCGCACCAAGCCCCTTCCCACTGTCCCGTCTCTGATGTCCGGGCTCTACACCACCACTGCCACTGCCACTACCACTGCCACTACCACGGCCGCTGCCCTCAATCAGCCCGCCTCCCCCGGCGCTGGAATCGGAACCGGCGGCCGCGCCGGCATCCCCGCCGTGCTCGCGCGCAATCTCCTCGAGCGGGCGCGGGCCGGGCCCCTCGAGCTTGATGTTGGCGCTGGAGTCGTCGCGGGGCGTGGCCTTCTCGCCGGACGGCGCCTCGGCTTTGTGGTCTGACGCGGCTGGGCCGGTGCCGGCCGAGGCGGCGGATTGGTGGCGGTCTTGTGTTTTGGCGGCGGTGTCCGTGTCCGTGTCGGGGACGCCCGGGATGCCCGGGATGCCGGCGGCGGAAGAGGCGGGTTCGCGCTTGGTGGCGGCGGTGTCGGGGATTCCTGCGATGTTGGACGAGGCTTGTCGGGGTTGCGGGGCGGTGCCGGGGATGTCGGAGATTCCGGCCGTGGTGGAGGAGGTAGACGTGGTGCCTGCGCGGGGCTCGGTCTTGGATGGCGAGTCGGAGGACGAAGACGGCGGTGCGCGCGTGTCGTTCTGCGCCTTGGTCGAGTCGCCGCGCATCGAGATGGCCGAGGGAGCATACGCCGCCGGGCCGGCGGGGTTGTCGGTGTGCGTTCTTGCTTCGTCGCGGTGGGTTTCGGACGAGGGTGGCTTTGCCTCGACGAAGCGAGGTTTGGTGAGGACTTCGGGCTCGGGCTTGGGCATGGGCTCCGGGACGGTTATTCCTGTGGTCTTTCGTGTGGTCGATAGTGCTGGGGTGTCGGTTGGTGTCTCCATGCCATGTCTCTCGGTGTCTTTCTTGTCAGTGGTTTTGAGGGCAGCCTCGTTGTCTTCTGCTCCCCGGGGTTGTTTTTAGTAACATGCTTGGTTGGGGCTTGGGAAAGTCATGGTTTCACTCTGTATCGTCTGGTGAGCAAGTGTGTGTTTCTTGACTGAGTGTATATGGCTGAGCTTACCACCAATGTTGCCAGCATCGTACGGCTCTCCGGCCTTCACATCACCCATCTTGCCCGAGACGGGCTCCTCGTGGGACTGGGTTTCGCCCCAGATGGCCTTGGAGGCAGCGTTTGCGAGGTTGTTGATGGTATCCATGGTGTGCGCTCACTGATCACTCGATATTTGTAAGGGCTAACTAAAGGTTTAATGCTTTGGGTGTTTATTGCTTGGCAGAGTACATGTAGGGTCGGTCGTTTTGGGGTTTGATGAGGTAGATGATACTGTCTACTCTTCTCTTATACGTGGGAACGGGAAACCCCATCTTTTATGCTGCGTTTCTGCCTTTCGTATCTCACCTACCTCATCCCCCCTCCGGACATCAATGGCTGCCCGGGCGGAAGTGACGTATGGGGAGCTCAAAGACCGGTCACCTACCACCAAGGTTGTGTACCAGTACCATGCCCGGCTGAGGGCACTAGCGAACCGGGACCGTTTCAATTGGACCATCTAGCGATCCCTTTGGTTTGCCAGTCATGTGTCGCCCGCCGTCTGCAAATAATCGATGGGCGAAGAGAAAACAATTCTCGACGTCGGATTGCATTTCTGAGACTTCGGCATGATGGATCTCATCTCAGTCCAAAGCAGTCCGGCCTGCTAATAATCGTGATGAACCCTCACTAGGCATTTAAATCAGACAAGCCATATCGCATCAGACATCGACACATCAACCCCTCCAAGTATGTACTGTAACAATGTCGCCTGAGGTGGGAAGGAAGTCGAGAAGCCATGACGTTGGCGGGGCTGACTGTAAGTGACGTCAATCTTGGCCGATCTCCAGATCCGTACCCGTTTGCCCATTTGTGGAGAAGACGCCACTCCGCGACAGCTTGACATAACAGGCGACCTATGACAGCACTTGACCCATCTGTGACTAAAAGCTTGTGCCTCCTTGTTCGTTGAATCCAGCAATCAGGCCGTTCCGGGGGTTTTTTTCTTTTTCGCTTGGCAATTGCTTGATTATTCCCGTCCTGACGCACGTTCCGTCTTGTCTATGTGTACTGCTGTATACATAGTAGAGTCCCTTGCCAAGCTTCGTGCTCGCCAAGCCTGGGAGCTCCCTCGTTTGCCCAGTAATAAAATGGGCAACGGACATCACCCCCATGTCGCGCTGTGTGGTGGAGGGTGCGGTGGCACAGCAATGGCCGGGACTCACGGGTGGTCCGGCTTCGATTTGATTCAGCAAAGTTTACGAGGTTGATCGAATTATGAAAGGCAATCATTTTAGTACGGAAGGAACTGAAATTGCTGAAATGAAAAAAAAGAGGTCGTACCCGGAATCGAACCGGGATTACCGGAATTTTCTGAAGGAATCAGAATCCGATGTGATAACCGTTACACTATACAACCGTTGTTTTACCAACCGCTGATTGATGAGAGCTTTGCCAAAGCAGTACTCTATGAAGCAATTGCTCCCACCTGCGATTCGTATTGCAATGCACCCATCCAACTTGCATCAGACAATCGGTATTTTTTGAAACAGTTGTCGCCTATCTTGCTCAACATGATCTCAGTATCTCAAGATTGGGAAAGATGGCATCGAGGCAAGAGCATCAAAAGCTTGGGGCATGCAATTTAGGTTATGTCCAGCTTCGCAAACCACTTTATGAAACAGATAACCAAAAGGGCGTAGTTTGTATTGCAGCCCGGCCTCCACGTATCTACCCTCACAGCTTGATACTCTTGACCAACCCTGTCTTGATACCCGAAAGCTCGCCTTGGTAGCCACCCGGCCCCTCGCCGCCCTTATACACGGCCTTAACGCTCCGCAACTTCTTCTGCTTCTCCTCGAACTTCATCCTCTTCTTGACGCGCGGGTTGCGCACCTCCTTCTTCCGGTGCGGCGTCAACCCCTTGTTCTTCTGGATCTGGTACGTGATCTGCCGCTTGCCGTCGGCCCCGAGCTGTGTCGTCTCCACCACGCGCTCGCCCTTGCGTGCCTTGGCCAGTGCCTCGTACCGCGCCGCCTTGTCCTCCCGCTTCTTCTGCGCTCCATGCGCCACCATGTCGTAGTACTCGTCCTCGTCGCCGCGCACTTGTTTGGCCACGGCGTCATCGCCATCACTGTCATCGCCGCCCAGGTCGGCGCCGAACTTGCTGCCCTTCTTGCCGCGGCGTTCGGCCTCGGCGTTGAGACGGGCCTGGCGGTCTCTCTGTGAGGGATGTCAGTGGAGGAGCTCCAGAGTGCAGTGCAAGGGTCGACTTACGAATCGCTCTCGGTACGGAATATCCATATCACCACCAGCATCGCGGCCAGCGCCGGCACGCTTGTTAGCCTTCTGCACGATCTGAGAAGTGTAGAACTTCAGCGTCTTCTTGCGGCGGGCCTTATCGGCGGCCGTGCGTGCGTCGAGGGCCTCCTCCTCGCCAAAGTCAGAACGGTTGTCATCGTCGGCCGCATCAGCCGCATCAGCCGCAACAGCAGCCGCCGCCGCAACCCTGCTGGTCTTCTTGGCGCTCTTGAGCAGCGTCGACAGATCTGCCAGGGACTGTTCGACCGCCTGGGCCTTTCTGGCCGCCTCTGCCGCCTTCTTCTTGTTCGCCTTGATCTCAGCCTTGGAGAGCCTATCTTTCCTCTGCTTTGGCGGCGACATGGGATCAAGCATCTCGAGATCTTCCTCCTCTGGCGGCGAGAGCATGCCGGTGTTGGGAGCGGCAGACTTGGCCGATTTGAGGTCCTTGGCCCGTAACCAGGCATCGCGGCATTCCACCAAAGTCTCCATGACCTCATGGTCTCTGAGTTCTGACGGGTTGAGGGTCGCTGCTGACCCATCACCATCTCTTGAAGGAGATGTCAGAATGGCAAAGTAGCTTGCCAACGCAGCGACGTAGCACCCCAGGAGCCAGGACTTGACCACCTCAAGCGACTTGGCAGGTTTACCTTGGGCGTCTTTTTGTAATGTTGCATGCAGAGGCTGTAATTCCCTGAACTCGTCCACCAGGTAGACGAATTCGGGATACCGAGCCTGCAGCAGCTTGTATCTCTCCTCGGGCCCCATGTCCTCTGTCACCTCGATCTCCTTCAAGACTTCGGTCACGACTTCTTCATCCTCTCCCGCTTGGTCTTTCGATACCAGCCACTCGCTCTCGTCGAAGGCGAAATCAGCCTCTTGCATCTTGGCCAATTTTTTGGCCTGGAGACGCCGTGCTTCTGCCTCCTCTTCCTGTAATGCACATCAGCGTCTGGTCGCATGTCCTCATTCCAATCCAACTCACCAAGGCATCCGCCTCCGTTTCGATGTTATCAGCGTTGTAGTACTCCTTCCTCGAAGATCCCCACCAGCCCTCGTCACCCTCTTCCTCGTCGCCTCCCCTCTCTTCTTCGTCAGACATCACATCATCCTTCGCGCTAGACTTCTTGGCCCCTTTCCTCTCCGCCGGGCCGGGGTCTTCTTCTTCGCTCTCGTCCGACTCTTCCTCTCCAAGGATCTCCTCGTCCGAGGCCTCTAGGAATGCATCTTCCTTCTCCTGTCTCTTGAGACGTTTAGAGCGCCGCTCATCGCCGTCGTCGAGTTCAATGCGATCCTGGTTGGCCCAGTACTCATCCTCGGAATCGGCAACATCTTCGTACGTGTTGATGGCGAGGCGCGCGTCTTTGGTGTCGATGTCGCGGGGACCGCTCGGCTCGGACTGGCGAGGGGCCTTCCTCTTCTTGGCCATTGTGGGATGCGGATAGAATATGCTATTGGGGAAAGGGCGAGAAAGCTGCTGCTAGCTTGTTGCTATGCGTAAGGTACCTGGGCAGGTTCGGATTGCCGTCTGTCAAACCTGAACAGAGTGTGGGGTTACGCAGCGCCGAAGCTTCAACTGCAGCAGTCCAGTGGCAGAACTTTTTTTCTGGCGACCGCCCAGGCGGCCGACCCTGCGGGCGGGACTGCCCCACCTTTCCCGCTGTGTGCCCCACTGACATGCATGGCCCATAGTTAGCATTTCCGAGAAGTGGTGGGCACAGAAGCCAATCAACCCCCCCTGCTCGGAACCTTCATTCACAGACAATTATTAAAGCTTCCATTCCTTCTCACAGACCACAAGTCATCAACGGCTTCTTGAGTCTCACTTACTCATGGACATCCTGCAACGACTCGGCATCCCATTGCCCATTGCCACTGGTGCTCTAGGCCTCATCGTACTTCTCATCGCAAGCATGGGTTTCTTCGGGAGAAAGAACCACATGCCCGTCGAGGGCCGGGTAAGCCATTCATTCTCCCCCCTTCTGAATTTCACCTCACATCACAAACCACGCGGATGAAACAATGGCTAACCTCAGTCCCAGACGGTTCTCATAACGGGCGCCTCTGAAGGCATGGGCCGCAGCGCAGCCACGCAGCTCGCCGCCAAGGGCGCCAACATCATCCTCGTGTCCCGCAACGTCGGCCGGCTGGAAGAAGCCCTCGCCGACGTCAAAGCCGCCGCCTCCTCCCCCACCACCCAGCGCTTCACCTACATCTCGGCCGACGTGTCCGAGCCCGACTACGCCTCGACCGTCATCGCCCAAGCCATCGCCTGGAACGGCGGCCGCAGCCCGGACATCGTCTGGTGCGTCGCCGGCATGTCGACCCCGCTCCTCTGGACCGACGAGAACGCGCTGGCCGCGGCCCGCCGCAACATGGACGTCAACTACTTCGGCTCGGCCGAGATGTCGCGCGCCATCCTGCGCGAGTGGCTCAGCCCGGAGAACAGCACCGGCCCCAAGACGGAGCCGAAGCACCTCGTCTTCACCGCGTCAGTGCTCGCGCTGTTCGCCATCGTCGGGTATGGGCCCTACACGCCCTCCAAGTGGGCGCTCCGCGGCCTGGCGGATACCCTGGCCATGGAGCTGAATCTGTATCCGGATAATCCGGTCAAGGTGCATGTCGTGTATCCGGCGACGATTATCAGCCCGGGGCTGGAGAGGGAGAATCAGACGAAGCCGGGGATCACGCTCGAGTTGGAGAAGGACGAACCTCCCGAGACGCCCGAGACGGTGGCGCGGAGGGCGATTGCCGGGTTGGAGAAGGGCGAGTATTTTGTGGCCGTGTCGTTTTTGGGCAACCTCATGCGGTGTGGTGCCATGGGCGGGTCGCAGAGGAATAATTGGGTGTTTGATACGCTGTTGGGTTGGGTTGTGCCCATCATTTACTTTTTCGTCTTGAGGATCATGAACGCCCAGGTCAGGGGGTGGGCGAAGATCCACGGACACCCCGCGAAGGGCGCGAAGGCGACGTGATGCTGTGTTGCGACAAGATGGATGTATTACTAGGAGAGGCGGGTAATATGGCGAAGATTGTGTAGGATTTGCGCTGAGACTATGGGATATGTTTTGATATTCTGTGGCCAGACCCTATCGATAGATGGACGCTGAGTCCAAGACCGCTCGTACAGCGTGGAGGGAAACGTGTGGCTCATCTTCTCAACGATGACTGGACTCTCTGTTTGACAGTGTCACGCGGCTCCACATTGGGGATTTATTTAGTGAGGGCTGGAGGCCGACTCACAGCCGGAATAACCTGCTTACCTCTCCTAGTAGGAAAACAAAGCCAAACGATATAAAGCAGAAGAGTCTACTCAAATTTAAGCCGAGTTCACTTTTCATGTGGTCCAACTTTTCGACCATGACTCTCGCCAGCGTGCTGCCTACCCAGCCAAACCCACAATCTTTGCAAGCACAAGCCACTAGGTATGTATATACAAACCACAGCAATTGGCAGTCAGTCACTCTACATAGTAGAAATCATGACGCTTATGGCAAAGCAACTGTTGATACACTACTGCATAAATAATAAGGGTCAGATGCCAAGATGATCTGCCGAGTTGCGACATGGCAGCCGGGGTGTAGGACAGAAAAACCAAAAGATTCCAGTGTTTTGTTGAAAAGCGCCAGGTGCTTCCCCCACTACGTCGACAAGGGGCCCAGATGCACGCACAGACCCCCTGCGAGATCGAAACCTTGGGGGGCCGTGTGATTGGGCAATCCGCAAAATTTCTCCGCCAGCCAGCCACGCCTCCGTCGCGCTCCCAGCTCTCTCCGCGGCCTCGACGACCCAAAACACTGGCTTTACCAGCTGACGACAGCTGCGCAACATTTGCGATCCCTCCCGACACCAACCATCACGAGCCGCATCTGGAGACATTGAGATTGTCCCTTTCGGGTACGAGCATGAAATCGTCCGTCATCCGCTCGCAACGCGGTCGACCAAACAAGGTGACGAAGCCGGGCCCCCCGCCTCGCGGCCGCGCCCCGCGCCAGGTGGCAGCACATCTGGCTGCCCACGAAGCCGACGTAGACGCCCACGATCTGGCCGACCATTCCAGTTCGCTCTATGACGACGTGAGGATGGGTACTGAAGAGTATGCAGTCGCCGCCGCCGCCATGGAGACAGATCTCACCGAAGACGCCCACGGTGAGGCTGAGCCCGAGGCCGACATGGACGACGACGACGACGACGGCACCGGCGCCGCCTCCAGCCTGCCGCCCCACGTCGACCTCACTGCCACCAGCATTCTCGCCAACGGCGGCGGCGGCGGCCCGGGGGGGGGCATGTCCCAGCCCGTCCAGGAGCAGCTGCAGGAGATGCAGCAGAACTTGGCTCACGCTCAGCACGCCCAACACGCCCACCAACACCAGCACGCACACCAGCATCCGCATCAACACCAGCCGCCCGCCCAGATGGGCGCCCCGCAGCAGATGCAGCCCGGCCATCAGGCGATGGACCCGTCCATGGTGAAGGTCACAGAGGAACTCGCAAGGGACTCGGGGTACCCGGAGCTGAACGTCGAGAGCGCTCTCGCGAAGAGACTGGCGCGCGAGCCTGGCCAGCGCCTCGCCCAGCAGCGCAGGCCGGAACAGCTCCTCAACCTCGCCCGCAGGAGCAACGTCGAGGCTCTGTTCGCCCACATCGCTGGCGAGCCCGCCCGGGTTCCCTGCAAGAACTGCCACAAGGGCCATGGCCCGTGGACCAGTTGCGTCGTAGTCGACGGCCAGATGTGCGGTAGCTGTGCCAATTGCTGGTTCAATGCGAGCGGTGCGAGGTGCAGCTTCCATGGTAAGGCCCCCTACTACTTGAAGCCCCGGCTGGGTTTGATGTGTGGACTGACCTTGTCCCCGCCTCGCAGAGACGCGAAACCCCCAAGTCGTCCCTCAGCATCCTGCCATTTTGCCAGCCACCACGGCGGGTCTCGGCAGCGATCCCACCTATCGCTTCGCCGCCTCCCACTCGCTATTGCAGTCTCACGGCGCGGGTATAGGGGGAGTCAGCCATCCCGGCGCCCTGGTAGCCAACAACGCCATGCTTCAACAGATGGTGAACCGCGCCATGGGCGAGGTCCGCGCGGCCGACAAGGCCACTCGCCAGCTCATCCAGATCGACATCACCGCGAAGCAGTTGGCGCTGCAGATTGCCGAATACGAAGAGATGGTCAACGGCCAGGAGCCGCCCGGCGGGCAAGTCCCGGGCCAGCAGGTCATGGGTGACGAGTCCGGGGCTTAGAGGTCCCCGAACCGTCTTTCTAACTGATAACTCGACTTTTGGATTCGCACAAGCATGGGTCAATGGGGGTTATCTCAGCCGGACGAGCATTCCCGGTCGGTCAGTTTATCAACATTACCGCGATGTCTTGCACCGGGCCTGCCGACGCGAGGATTCTTCGACGCAGGGGTGGAACGGCGTGCTTCAGCAATCCGATGATTAGGATTGCCCATTTCTTGTCCTTTTTTTTTCCCTCTCGGGCGATGTGGCCCCGCGTCGGTTTTCTATGATATGGGTGCGAAGCGATACCCCCTCATCTTTCCCCGACGGGCACTTGTCATATCCCACCAGCGATGGCCTCGCTTTCTGTCTGCTGCCCGGGGTTGCAGAATTATTGATTATTTAATGCGCATCGCTCCATCATCAGTCTTTTTTATTTCTTTCTTCGCGTGGATGAAAGGATTAGCGCTACCCGGTATCATGGTGAGGTAGCGGGGAGGGCGACGGGGGTGATGAGGAGAGCTGGAAGAGCTGGAAGAACTTCAACGACGACAAGGTCGGCTACTAGGCATTATCGACCTTCTACGGGGATGAAAATTGGGAATACGAAAAATTGGACTTGGTTTGGGGTTTTGTCCTTCCCTGCACGCTGGGCCTCGATAGTTGTCCGGAACAAGGGCGTGGCCTAAATGGCCGCTACCCAGGGTTATCCAGGAAGTACCTCGTGTTCCGCGAAGAAGAGGTGTACACAGCGCGGTTGTTATATTTGGCCGGTGTTGCCATTGATTGCTGGTGGATGACATCAGTAGATGGATAATGGGGAAGTTGCCATCAGTTGTACGCTGCTCCGTTCCTCTTCTGTGGTGTGACGGGATGAATCTCCGAGGGAAGAAAAGCAAAGCGTCTGTTGACTGGAGGGATCTCAATAGTTCATACCCGTCCGTTCGCCTTTATTAGTGGTGGTGAACGTGCGATGGTTTAGTGTATCAAGCCAATTAAAACAAGAGCCATCGATCGGTCTACCACTCGACATCAAATCAACAACCCCCCAAATCTCCCCCCCCCCCCTCCTAGCAAAGAAAGCAATCACCGGGATTCCATTTCTCTCCTCTCTACAAATGCCTGATCGTGCGTTGTAATGCTCCAGTATATCCATCTCCGATCAGGGGCAGAGAGCGGCCCCTCGAACGTCCCAGGAGACCGGGTAAACGCGAATCACAAGCATGCATACGCTGGTACAGTACATACAAACTCCCGGGAACCGGATCGTCAGCCGGAACGGAATGAAAAAAAAGAAAGTTTGACAGGCGGGGCGGGAAGAGTGGTCGATCATCTATGCTGTTCTTGTTGTTTGTGTGACCACGCGACTGTGTGCGTGCATGATCCTCCGGAACCCGGCGCTGCTTTGCTAGCGAAAAGGAAGCAAGTAAGGGGGGTTGGTTGGTTGGTTGGTGTGCTATCAAAGTCCCGTTGCAAGAGTTGGCTATTTACGAGTACGCCAAATCCTGGTTTAGAGCAGGTACTGTAGGTTGGTGATGCTGTGTATCTGGCCGAGTTTGACATTGAGAACGGTATGTATGTACCAGTTGCCCAATGGCATTCGTCCGAGGAGCAGGGCAGAACTGCGTTACATTCTTGACCCGCGGCTGCCCTGGGCTGGCCCGGTTCTCGTCATCCGGCAAGTAGGTTCAGGAGACAAGTCATGTGTATAATATGATGTAAGTATTCGTCTGTCAAGAGTTAACAACCCATACCAGCCACACGCAGCCCAAAACGTAGTAGAAAACCGGGATGAACGGAAGAGGAAAAATCGACGATTTCGAAGACTAGAAATAAAGAAAGTAAAAAGAACCCGACTGGTATATGCCCCCTCCCGCATGCCTTGCTTGCCTCCTTTTCCTCACTAACCATATCACACAAGAATCCCACTCTTCACCCGCCCCTCCGCCATCCATCAATCATCAATGCCGCCGCCTGCTTCCCTGCCTCATCTTCGACCACCCACTACCCCAGACCCCGCGTCCTCCGCTTGCCGTACCGCAAATTAAGACTGGCTTAAGTTCACGCTATCGCCCGGCATTGAGTGAGAGTAGAGGAGCTTCCATGCTGCCTCGACCAAGAAAAAAAAAGAAGTTAGAAAGAAAGAAAAGTTTTCATACACGATTCAAGAACACCAAACCAGGACGAGATTCATTATTAAACAAAGTATTTTATCCTCCTCCCCAAGACAGATACGGTTTGTTCATGTCCCGTAGAAAGGCCGGCGGCACGATTCCCATCCGACTTCGTGGGTCCGGCAGGGATGGCGGTGGGTAATAGACAGGCCTGGGAAGCACTGGACGGCGGAGGGTCGTGATTCCACACATTCCATATATGCAATCCCAGGTTAGGGATCTTCGATGGTCAAGTACCAGCGGGGGCGCAAATCTCTTCCTGGACGCGTGACTGTGATGACGTGCTTGTCGAGATAATCCCGCTCAGATAAGACCGCACAGACGGAGGTTCTCCTGGATGATGATATCTGGTTCCTGGTTAGTATCCTGTCGCACCATAAAACCTGTCATCGCAACTTACCGTTTACCGCAGCCATGACGAAACGAATTTGCGTTGTATCTGTCGCACATGTGAAATGTGTGTAGATCTGCTTGCTCTCATGCTGGTTCAGACTGACGAAGCGGTTCAGGATATAGTCGCAGGCTGCGCCATAGTCGTCGCCACCCTCGTAGTCGGGGAAGTAGTTCTTCATGGGGCTGACGGGCAGCTTCTCCTTGAACCGATCGATCTTGTTGAGGAAGAGAATGATCGATGTCTTGATGAACCACCTCGAGTTGCAGATTGAGTCGAAGAGCGTGAGAGCTTCCTGCATGCGGTTGACCGTTTCGTCCTCGAACAGCAGCTGGTCGTACTCTGAGATGGCCACGAGGAACAAAATCGTCGTGACGTTCTCAAAACAGTGGATCCACTTCTTCCGCTCCGACCGCTGACCGCCGACGTCGAACATCCGGTACGTCAGTTCGCCGATAATGAAGGTCGTCTCGGTGATACCGGTTGTCTTGACACGCGAGCGCAGGACATCCTGGTCGTTGGGCATGTAGTCGGGGGCGGCGATGCGGGCAATGTTATCGAAATAGCTGAGATGTCAGCATCGGTGGTTCCTGAGAGCGAATCACATAGAAGGACCTACTATCTCGCCGAGTCGTTCAATTGGTACTCCCTGGAACGCTTGAAGCAGCTCTGAACACCGGCATCCCTCCACAGCGCCTCGATGGCATTACCGACCTCGGGCGGCAGGACGTCACCCTCAATCTGTGCTGGTTGCATGAAGATGGTCTGCACATGGTACTCCATCCTTGAGTCCGCCAATGGCAGTTCTAAGGACTCCATCGCCTCCAGGATGACGCGCATCGACTGGACTGTGTTGCTGAAAATGATCTCCTTGAAGGATTCCCGCTCGTCGCGTGAGTAACCGCCCTCATGAATAAGCTTCATCTGCTTGAGAATCGTCGACTTTCCGGATTCACCAGCACCTGTCCCAAAATGTTAGATTAGATGTCATGGGGGCATGGTCTCGCCGAACGTGGCGAGCCATCTATCCGGCAAACCGAAATTATCCGGACATACCCAGAAGCAGCATCTTGATTTCATTGCGCTGCTGCATGCGATCCCTCTTAAGCTGATTCTCGATCTCCTCGTTCCGGGCCTTGCCCTCCTTCTCCTCTGTGCTCATTCCGCAACCCATCGTGGCGGTTTGTCGAAGGAAAAGACGAGTGGTAGAGAGTGAATGGTGGGTCGAAAAGGGTATATTAATTTGACTCTGTTGACAGTTGGCACGCGTTAGTCGAGCTGTGTTGTCAAGCGACGTGATCGCAACCCTTGAAGCGACGAGACCCTTCAGCGTTGAGAAATCCCGCCTTTCGCGGCTGAGTCGCGACGGACAAGGCCAGCGACAAAAGGAACTGGCAGAGATCCCGTAGTCGCGCGGATCGCCCGGGTCGGTATCGGACGCAAAAACAATCCAAAGCCTTGAAGTGATCCGTAACGGCAGGGTGTGTGATTGGGGCGGCGGTGGCGTTGGCTCAGTTTTAGGGATGCACTCACTTGCTACAGAAGGTCGTCGGTCCGGAAACTTTTCAGGGTCTCAATCGAAAGTCGCAAATCAAAATCTGCAGCGAAAGAATGACGCAGAAATAGGAATCGCAATGAGGTAAACGTGGGCAACAACGAAAAGTCGTCGCCACAGGCAGTGAAACAGGAAGATTGAGGCTTCACTGCTGGCTGGTCGCGAAGGATGTGAACTAGAGGTCGAGAGAAGGAGAGGAGGTGGGAGGGCTGGTTCTGTTAATGTGAGGAAACGCGGAGCCATGCAACGCTGAATTTCGGGGGATGCACTGGCCCTGGCAGGACTGGCGAATCAGTGCGAAGGGCGTGCTTGATAAAGTGGGTCTCTCAGGATCCCTGTGGCCAGAGGGGGAGAGCCCGGATCTTCCAGTTCTTCGAACGCAGCCAAAGAGGATTGGAAGCGCGCCCCTGTCAACCCTGAGACCATCACCGCCCTTGCGCCGCAAGAGTATGTAGCACGGAGGGACCCGGGCGGATCCAATTTTTACTAAGTAGTATGCAACGCTGTGTGTGCGACGGCCGCTCCGGACGGCATCTCTCTATTTTACGCCTCCACGCCCGGAATTGTACCGAGGAACACCAGAAAAGGAGGCGCCTGCGCCAAACCTCAGAAGAGCATGGGCCCTCTCCCACCCCCGGGCAACACCAGATTTCAGTGGCGCATCCGCTAGCTAGGAACCACAGCTGCTAACCCGAAATCGACAGTCCCAAAAAATGTGTTATCAGGGCTATCGCAGATGGCATGCGTCGCAAGATCGGGAGGATCGAGCAAGAGGAACGCCGTCCTGGTGGCTGTCGAATTGATATGTCGTCGCCTGTCCGCTTCTTTTTGTTCCCTCGTCCACGGGCGCACTAGGTACTGTAGATATCTTCTCAAGACCCGGGGCTAGGCTTGCTCTCTTTCATAGTTCGAACTTGTCTTTCACGGCTGTCGACCGCACACTTCGCTATAGTTCAATCAAATTTGCCGCCGATATCTTTCGTTCAGCTTGCTTGCGGGACACCTATCGCTTATAAGCATGATCAGCGATGCCCGAGCTCAGTTTCTCAGTCGATGACAGATGTTTCGACGTGATCTGTTTGGATGGGTTGGTGATCGGCACCCTTCTACGGCATCCGACTCTGAGTTCGGGGTCCCAAAAGCCAAACCAACCGCAGGTCATCCAGGCATGACATGGTACGCTCCAACGCGCCGCAAAAACAACCCGACCGTTGCGAATGCTCTACCACAGGTATGTCCTTCCTCCTGCTCAACTACCACCATAACTAGGTACCTAGTAAGGTACTTCATACTCTGGTGATGTGATTCCGATGGAGGGCAGTAGGCGAGTGCTTGGCGGCTCCCCTAATTCCCGGGCTTGATAGGACCCGGGGGATCCCTGACTCTGTCCGACCTTCAAAAACCATTCGACCGAATGACACCGAGTCCGGCCGTGGCCATGGACTACCCGCCTACCTAGATGCTAGACTGTGAACTGTGTGCCAGCTTGTCATCAGCTGAGCATCAGGAACAGCCCACGTTCAGAGGCCCGGACTGCAGAGCTCGAAGAAATGCCGTTGACAGAGGGCGTCCCACTCGCACTTATTAACCCAGCGCCTCACCGTTTGGGAAAATACAACCCTCGTGTGCCCCTGGGTTTCATGCTCCCTGTCTACCGCGACTACCGTTCAACCTTCTTGGAATCGTCCTTCTCGAACCGCCATCTGTGCGCAAAACACGGATCCCACGAGTTTATGCGGCCGGAGATCTGAGACGTTACCATAATTAACCACGCCACCCGCTCCATGGATCTGTTCGACCGATTGAGCTTGCCGATAAACTGTAGCAACTTACAGCATTGGTTGACAGATTCGCAACATGACGAGCAAATCCGTGTCTGCCTCTGCCGAGTGGCGTCCCGCGTTGGTCAAGAAAGATTCTGGCTATTCGTGAACCTTATTCTCCGCTGCCCCTGGCGTCCCCGCAAATGAGATCGACAGTGAGCAGCCGATCAAGCAAACACCGATTGGAGCCGCATCTGAGCAAGCACGCAACCCTCCCCGCCGGGTTTGGCCGTCGAACGTCGGGAAGAAACTACCGGGAAGAATATCTTTCCCGGGCACGTCAAATTGGATCACTGGATCAGACGCCCTCGTGGTGCCCTCGTGCCTCATCAACTGGAGATCGAAATGGTAATTTCAGAACCCAGCAGCGCTAGCCTCCAAACCTCTTTCCGATGCTTGGACTATTGGTGGGGAAGTCTCCCTGATCCTTGCTTGAAGGGATGGAGTCTGTGTGGGTCCATAGCACCAAAAGACTGCCTTACCCCACCTGTCCCTGGTGCCTGGCAGCAGCAAATGATTCGATGTCGGCATCCCGTGGCTGGAACCTGGGAAGGAGATGGAGGGTTGCTTTTTTGCCTGCACGAAAGGAGGGATCCCGCGACACCACAGCGCGGCTTCGGGGATCTCGGCATGACCGCCTTTGCCAGACACACCGTGCTACGAGAGGCATAGTTAATCTTATTGCGCTGCAGAGTGGTGAGAATGAGACTGCCGCTCAAAACACAAGAACCGGCTTGGTATGTACATACAGTAATTACACAAAGAAGTCATCTCCCCCCATGGACGCCTGAGCACCACGCTTGACACTTTTGGCCTCCCGCCATCCGGACTAGGATTGTGGGTTTGACGGCACGGGCAACATGCAGAGCGGCAAGGCAAGCCAAGGCACCCTTTTGATGCATCATTTTAGCGCAGCATCACCGGGCTCATGGGACCCCAAGGGGTAACCCCCCACTGTTAAGATGCCGGTTCGGTGGATTGCAAAGGAGAGATTCATTTCTTTTCCAGGCGGCCTGCAGAAAAACGAGCCCCGCTCTTTGCTTGGCATTGAAGAAGACCACTAGCATGGAACAGGCAAGATTCCAGAAAGCTGAGAAAGTCCAGGGGGGGTGACGCAAAAGAAAATGTCACCTAATAAACGTGGCAGGAATACACCGTCAACAGCATAGGCACCGACAAATAGAAGGCAGAGCTGCGGGTTATCTGTTGTCATCATAATGGTACGCCAGAATGTTTCTTCCGGCTGGCTTGTCATATCAACGCTTTGCGATGTTGCTTGGCGGTGGTGTTTCAAACTAACTCCATGCTGAAGACCGGGGACTTCTGATGGTTCTTTTTGACGACCAACGGAAGGCCAAAGTTGACAACATGGATGCCAGAAAGATCCTGTGCATATACATATAGAGATAATCGTTTGCCGGTTGACACGCGGCTCCCTGTTGTCAGAGTGCGTCCGTCTCCTTCAAACACGGGTTCTGTTCCACGGCGAAGGGCATCCACGTTTCTTGGCGCAGCTCAGTGGCTGGTTGATGCAGGGGTAGCCGGGCACACTATGTAACTACGGCCATCGTTGACGGCGTGCTACCGATTCCGATGGCCCAACGCCGGAGAACGTGCTTTCTCTGACTCTCCCACTAACGGACGGTATCCGAATTGCCGGATTGTAACTCCACGATGGCGTCGTCGGCTATCCATATGTCCCAGCTTGGCGGGCGCGGTATGAGATCTGACTCCTGACCGCCATCACCCATCACCCCCGGTTATCGTTTGAGAGGTGTCGTCTAATGCCTCGTGTAAGCAGCCTTCAACCACGGCACCAGCGAAGACGCAGAGGCCGAGTACGACCGGCTGCGCGATCTAGCACGGACCGAAGGTGACCGGAAGAAATCATGTTTCGATCGGGTGCGGCGTCCTTGCATAGCGTGATTTGCTGTTTTTGCAGGACATGGTGGATGACTGATCTAACATGAGCGTAGGCTCATGAAGCATATGAGCGCGGCGACGGCGCTGGAGCAAAGGAGCTCTCAGATGAAGGCAAACGCCACCAGAAAAAACAGGCCGAATACAACAAACAAGCCTCCGAGTTCATCTTCCGCGAGAACAACGCCCCCGGCCGCGTCGCGGAGGATGCCATTGATCTCCATGGCCAGTACGTCGAGGAGGCAGAGGACATTCTAGAAGAACGCATCCGCTATGCTCAGTCTACCGGCCAGTCTCATTTGCACGTCATTGTCGGCAAGGGAAACCACTCGGCGGGTCGCGTGCAAAAGCTGAAACCGAGAGTTGAGCGGCTGTGCCAAGAGCTCGGGCTCGACTATGCCACCGAGGAAAATGACGGACGGATTTATGTTGATTTGAAAGGTGGGAGAGTTGACGCTCCGCCGCCGCCGCCAACTCAGCCGGCAGGCTACCAGGGAGGAGGGTATGGAGGCGGTGACCATCATCATCAACAACAACAACAACAACAACAACACCACCATGCTGAGAGTGGCCATCAGCAAAGGCCACAACATCAACGGCCTCCGCAGAAACAGGAGGAGGAGGAGGACATCTTTAGCTGTCTCAAGGGCTGCTGTCTGGTTATGTAGTTGGGTCGGACCGCCTTGGTTCTCGGGCTGCTTTTGGATGAGCGAGGAAGCGCGTCGGGGGGGCTACTAATAGTCCGGCAGGCTAGTGGTGGGCTCGTAACTTTAGACAAAAATATGAGTGCTGCTCACACATTGGGGGTTGTCCTGCAGCAGTGCGTTCAGATTGCTCAGACAACTCACTGCAGAGTCCTGCATGACACAGGACCTGAGACGGCCTTGTGGCGGTCCTATAAAACCAACCACGGCTCCCTGCTGCCCACTTGTGCCTTCCATACCTAGACAAAACTCTTCCTGGGGAAACCAGGTCGCCCTACACTTACGCTAGTTGGATCATGCCTCAGCCCATCCTCGGTGTCGCCGCTTGTCTATCTCGCACCTGCCTTTGCATATCTCAACCAACCTTCCATGGCGCTTTCTCGACTACTTCCCCCCACCACAACAGAATGCACACCACCATACGCTTCTTTCTCCGAGACTCTCACAAATACCGCCCCAACCACCCACAAGCCATCGCCGCCGTATCTCCGCAGCAAAGAAAAGGGTCATCACTCTACAAGCCGCAAGCAACGACGACCACGACAGCCACAACACCAACCAACCCGAAACCACCATCCTACCCAAATCCAACACCAAGAAAACAACATGAACCGGGGCCCATCCGCCCCCCTCCCCCTTACCAACCCCACCACCATCATGTATCACAGCCACAGCCACAGCCAAGGACAAAACCTCCGCCTCGAAACCATCGCCTTCTCTGTCCTCACAGTCGCCGGCATCGCCTGCTTCCTCCTCCTCCTGATGGCGTCAGTCCGACGCCGGCGGGCGGCTGTGCCGCGGCCGGGGTTCTTTCGGCTTTGGCTTCGTGACGTTGTGGACGTGGGCACGGACACCACCGCCGCCGCCGCCGCTGCTGCTGGCGGCAGTAGGTGGGGGTGGAAGAAACAGTCGGTGGGGGATGGGCAAGTGGGTAATGCGGGGGAAAGGGGGCTGGGTTGGTCTTCTTTGTTTGGGCGTTACCGACACCGGTATCGCGTCTGTGGGAGGGGGGATGGTGGTGGTGTGGTGCTGGGTGGGGTGTGGAAGATGGGGGGGAGGGTTGGGTGGGTGTTGGGGGTGCTTGGGCGGAGGGTGCGGTTTGCTTCTTCGTCTTCTGCTTCTTCTTCTTCTTCTTCTTTTTCTGCCGAGAGGGCGAGGTTAGCGGCTCTGAAGGTAGGGGATGTGGAGTGTGGGTATGTGGGTGGCGGTAATGATGGCGGGTATGGATATGGGAGTGGGACGGGTGGGCAGGTGGACGGGTTTGTTGATGCCAGGAGTGTGGCCGCATGGGTTGGGCAGGATTCGTCGATTGCTGGACCTGGGTTTGGTCCCGAGCGGTTTCTCTTGCGGCGGAGGGATGCGGCAAGGATGTCTGTGGAGGCTGAGTGTCTTGTTTGATGGGTTTCTTGTGTGTTGTGGTATTGGCGGAGGAGGTCCCTGAGCTGAGCTCCGTCGGTCGGTGTTGAGCGCTTGAAGTACACGGGTTACCAATAGCCTTGGTTTTGAATCGATTCTGCTCTGGATTCCTACCACAAAATAGCATATGCCATAGGCCTGAGAGAAAAACAAAGGAAAAGTCGTATTTTATGCCTCTAAGTCACTGATAAAACAGGAATTGTACAGCCCGCTTGCTTGCTCCTAGCCCAACTCTCTGTCCGCAGTGCTCTGGAGAGACGGGTATTTCCCCGTCAGTTTCCTAACCGCTGCGCCCCAGAACCTCTTCTACCTCTCCTCCAGCCACCCTTCCAAACTTCATGCGTGCTTCTTGATGTCACGCGCCGCGGCCTTCAAGCTGTAGTTGCACTCCTCGTATGCCCGCCCCGCCCCGAACCCGACGCCGACAAACGCGGGCCACGCCCTCCGCTTGAACAGGAGGACTGAGAAAACAACACCGAAGCCAAGGCCGAGGGAGGACTTGATGATCAGGTTGGAGAGGCAGCGGTCCCACTGTTGGCGTGTGTTAGTCTAGCCGCTCAATGATTGCGCCCTGGAGGGAGGGACTAGTCGACGTGATGCTGACCTTCTCGTTCAAGAGAGCCTCGCTAACGGGGCGCGTCACAGCGCGGGAGGGCGCGGGAGGAGCAGTGGTATCGGCCATGGCGGCGCAACTGTGGATGACGTGACCCAAGGGACTCGTAGCTTGACTGGTTCTGGATGCGACCGTCTACGTTAGCTCAATTGCCGTGTCGCAAAGCTTTTAGGGTGTCGTACCTCTAGCGAGCGACCCAATTGGCGCAGAAGTGGATGCGGTAGGCAGTGGCGGAAGCAGAAAGCAGCTTGTCCCCTCAATGTTCGTCGAATGAAGCTATTTTGTTTCGGGCAGACCTCAAGTGCCAAGAGCTCCAATGCCTGTTAATGGCTCGGTTGATGCCGTTGTCTCCCGAAGGCGGTGAGCAGCAAAGCTGCAGGGGTAACGACACGCCAGAGCGTGATCGCGAAACTTTGGGGCGGCAGAATTTTGGGAATTTTTGGAGCTCTTTGACCATCTGTCGCGGGTTGCGTGGGGCATAACTACCTGAAATAGTAGAGCACATGCATGCGCTGCAGCCCAGAGAGCGGCAAAACACAACCACAAAACATGATATTGGCAATATAGGACCAGATCAGCAATTGAAATGGGGAATCATAGTAGGGTAAGTCCTTTTTTTTCCTTGGTTAATTCATATTTTTCCTGTTCCCTAATACTAACCGAGGCGCAGGCAGGCGAAGCAGCCCTCGTGCGGGCAGTTCGAGCACTCGACCAGGGCGACGTTGACACAATACCGGACCGTCTTGAGCGGGTATGGGATACCCTAGAGGAATACCACGGAGGCAGCTTCCATGCGGCCGAGGAAATGCTGCTCCGATGGCTCCTGAAAAACATGACCGGGTCGTCTGCGAATGCCGAACGAGTCCGGCGATGCCCTCGAGTTTGGGATATTTTAGGCGCCGTCTTCGCCCTAATTCCACTCTTCTCCTTGGCGAAGTCACTGGCAGACCGCCGTTTTGTGGCCGTACTTCAGCAGACGCTCAAGGATGTTGCCGCGCCGCAGAAAGAGGGAGTGCAGGACAAGGCGGCCGACTCGGACGTCGACATGGCCGATGCGCCGGCTCCGGACAGCCCTGTGAACCGGCGGAAACGGAAAAGAGTTAGCGCCACCAGCTTTGATGTTCTGGCGCAGAGGCAAGCGGCCGGCTGCCTTCACACTGCCGAGGCTGTTTTCGAGGCTATTCGGATTCTCCTGTCTCGGTGCGAACTCAAATCGTCAGAAGCAGCTACGCATCGAATGGGCGCTGAGCACGTCAAGTCATTGTTCTCATTCCCTGCGGTCGAAGCTATGGGAATCATGGTTCCTTGGCTTACCATATGCGGTCTCGCGTTAGACAACTCGAAGATAGAGCCGCTACAGGAGCAATCCTCGTGGCTATCCACCTTTGGCGCCCTATGGCAGCTCCATCTTCAAAGCGCCAATGATGCCTCTGAGGTCGCAACACACCTGTCTGGACTGGCTACCAGGCTTCTTGGCAGACTGGTGGGCATACCGCGACAAGTCCCCCTCGGCATTGAACCTATCGTCCAGGAGCGGTGGGCCCGGGACCTACGCCGATTTCTGACGCGGAGTTTGATCTTACCTGCCAGAGCTGCCTTCTTGACGAAAGGAAGCCAGGAGGTGCTGCGGATTGCCGTTGACATGTCACGCGCTTCGGCTCAAGTAGCCTTCCCCGTGTTGTTTGACATGGTCAGCAGATCCCCGCTAGAATTTGGCGGCACTGCCTCCAGAAAGGACTACGAAACTTGGGTCCAGGCTGTTTTTGACGCCATCATTCATGCTGCAAAGAATGTCAACCGTGAAAGCAGGCCTGTAGCTGTCAGGGTGATCATGGAAATGGCAGCAGAGCGGGGCACGGCCCTGTCTGCTGCAAGTTTACGAGCTGTATGCAAAGAGTATGGTCTCCGGCAAGACGCCTATGACTGGGGTCTGTTGCTCTCAATCATCAAACTCAATCCGGACGTCTTCTTGATCACCGAAGACGGGAAACAGCTCCTCGAACAGGCTCTAGAGAAGACGAAGGAACCAGACTCTCTTGAGGCAGAGGACTCAAGAAAAGCGGCGCAGTTTATCGTTCTACTTGCGAATGGATATGCTCAGGCGCGTGATCTGTCGACGTTCGTCAAAGTGTGGCTTAAGCACCTTGCTCCCACCAAGCCAAAAGCTGGTCTCCGGTCCTTGTGGGCGCAAAAGGAATTGGCCGATGCAGTTGCAAGGCTATTACAAACCTCGTTGAATTCAAACCAATTGGTTGAGATGATAGAGTGGTTATCGTCGCAGGCACAGCCAACGGAAGGCATAGCCAGGATACACATACTTGAGGCTATCTCAAGTGGCATCTCCCAGGAAGAGTTTGTTGATGCAGGGAACATGAAGGCTTTTGAAGGTGCTTTCTTAGAGAAGTTCTCGAAGAAGGAATTGCCCGCTATCTCCGCATGCCGTTGGATGGTGGCATCGAAGACGATCGCCAAGGGCACCCTCGAGGAAGCTGGCCGAGTCTGGTTGCAAATTAAGTCGGATATCAAGAGCACTCTTCGAAAATCTCCGATAGACCGAGAAGATACACTCGCTGCTTTCAAATGTTGCGTTGCAGCGTGGCTAGCAAACCATCCCGGCGCGGCACACGAGGATGATGCAGCTGCTCTGATCTGCTCGTTCGTCGAGAGGCTCAACAAGGACGGTGGAGCCATGGAACTGGATTCTAAAGACAGCGGGTCGTCAGTTACGAGAGGGACATATCTCTCGTGGATCCTTTCTGACGCACCGCGCATTATTAGGTACGATTTTGGCGTCCCCTTTCTCGACAGGAATACTAACGCCACCCAAGCCTGCTTGTCGAGAAGAACGGGAGCGTTCCAAGTGGGATACTCTCCCTCCTCACTCTTTCCGAAACCGAAGATGCAGTCCGTATCGACTCGGCTTTGGCTGTCTCTCGCCTGCTGCTTGAGCGTGAGAGCAATGTCAACAACCAGAAACTCATGGGTAGGCTTAACAGCCATGAACACAAACTAGCGGTGGCTAACGTCTCTTAGATCTGTTAATTGAGACAGTGATCTCAATGATTGATACGTCAGTGGCGGGCAGGACGGGACCTCGGACGAGCATCGCCATCCAATTCCTACTCGATGTCCCGGCTGAGGCGCTGAGCCGAAGCCAACGAGAGACCGCCATGAAGTCCCTCGTCCCCCATCTGCCGGGAGACTTGGACAAGGCTGAGGCCCTTGGAGCGGATTATTGGAGGCTGATTCTCAGCGTCATGATCAAATTGATGGGAAGGCCGACTTTCTATGAAGTATGTCTTCAGAGCTTTATATCCTTGATCGAAACTAACATAACTGTAGGGTATGAGCTTTTACCACTTGGAATTCGTGGGACGCTGTCTTTGGAAGACCCACAAGCGCTCAAACAGTCGATCGAGAGAAGGGCTACCCACAAACGATGTATCAAGTGATCGGAACAACTTGAAGCTTCTGCAGCAATTAACTGTGCTAGCCGTTCGGTACGTTGAATACGGCGCCTCCATAACTGAGGTTTAGCTAACTCTCGCAGACAAATGACAAGTGGGAGCCCTGAGGAGCGTGAAAAGACGTACCTCAAGGACGCCATTACGCTCCTCCAAACCCCATGCCAGAATTCAAATCTGGCACCGCGGATTGCCCTTCTCCAAGCATTCATATCCACTGTTCAGGCCTCGCCTGTCGTCAAGAAGCTGGAGGAGGATGGCTTGGAGCTCAACAACATTAGGGATCAGCTTCTCCAACTTTCGTCGTCTGCTGTCGCATCCAGGAATCGAACTGACAAGGGGCTTTTGGCACTCCTCGTCGCCCTCGAAGCCCTGGACGACCTAGACCGTCAGGCCGTAAGGCAAGCGCTTGCCAGCACGATTCCCTCGCTACTTGAGGCGAGTGACTCGCTTCTCGAGAACGGGGCACAGGGTGGCTGGGAAGTCCGCATGTTCCTGGCGAATCACTTCCCCGAAGCACTTGTTTCTCCGCTGAAAGTCAAAATGTCCGTCGAAACATCGGCGTCGACAGAGGAGGATGGCAACGCAGATGACAGCGAGTCTGCGGCAGCCCTTGGCAAGACAGCTCTGCTGCGGTATGCAGATGCCGTGGTCCGGTCTGCCAACGAACACACGAAACTCGGGTACCTAAAGGAGTTACTGCTTGGGGACAGCGGCGACCGAGACGTTCTAGGTCGTCTATTGGTCATTTACCGTTTAATCCAGCATCTCAAGGGTATGTTGCCCCATTATGATCCCCTAAAAGTCCACCGAACCAAAATTGACCTTGCCAGGCTCCCGACCATACGACTCCCCAGATGCATTCGACCTCGCCCAAACCCACAGCATGCTTTGCAACCGCCTATCCCAAACAACCACAAGCCCCCCTCGCTTTCTCCTAACCGCAAAGGCCGTCCACCTCCTCCTCGACCAGAACCCAGCGTGCATGACGCAGTGGAACATCGAGCTGACCCTCAGCACCGTCTCAACCATCTCAGCCCAACCGTCAATCCAGACCTTGATGTCCGAATCACCCGGTGTCTATCCCTCCCTCTGCCGCCTCGTCGAAATAGTAATCAAGCGCCACCGGAAACGCCTCGACGGACACTTCCACATCCTCATCACAGCCCTGCAATCCCTCCTCCGCCTGCTACTCTCCCGACCCGCCGACCCGGCCACCACGAACCCGTTCCAAGTAAAAAAGACAACAATGACCATCACATCCTGGGAAAAACACGCCAAGCTCTTTTCCCGCCTCCTCACCCTCGTCTGCGAACCGACGGTCGCCTCGGTATCGCGCTCGCAGGCGAACGGGCTCGACTCGGAAAAGGACCGGGCGAAGCGGTACGCGGGGCAGTACATGTACCTGGTGCTGATGCAGTACGTGAAGCTGCAGCTGGAATTTGTCGTGCCGCACGCGGTGCGCGAGGCGCTCGAGACGGGCGTGTACTCGATCATGGACATCACCACGCAGGACGGCATGAAGATCATGAACGACGGGATGGATCCGAGCGGGAGGGTTATCTTTCGGGAGATGTATAAACTGTACCAGCGGTTCGGGAAGTGGAGTGGCGTGTAGACCGTTGGGTTTTGCGTAGGGTTG
This sequence comes from Chaetomiaceae sp. B2702, assembly GCA_023628455.1. NCBI lineage: Eukaryota > Fungi > Ascomycota > Sordariomycetes > Sordariales > Chaetomiaceae > Chaetomiaceae sp. B2702. Next base: position 2,168 of record JAMAKP010000100.1, on the reverse strand, counting down.
TCGTCTGTTTTTGGAGACGGGAGCGAGATGGAATGTATATATAGGTATATATACTGTCATATCGTTTTTGTATATGTGCATGTATATATGTGCATCTCTCCAGCCAAGCCAGCTGGGGGAGCTACCTCGTTCTCCTCTCCGTGATTCTCTGCCACCGCTGTGCAAACTCTCTCATCCCCCCCTGCCCGGCCAAGCTCGCATCCACCACATCCTTGGGCAGTTTATGAGCTGAGTACTGCGGCGAGCTGAAATTGTGCGCCACCGGATCATCGTGCTCCACCAGCCGCAGCTCTGGCTCCTCCTCGTCTTCTTCGTCGTCGTCGTCATCGTCATCATCATCATCATCCTCATCCGTGTTCAACTGGTCCTCCCCCTCGTCCTGCGTGTCCTCCGACGCAGACCCAAACAACGGCCTTGCAACCCTCCTCCCCAATAACTCGCTCCAATCGAAGAGCAGCGTATCAGTCCGCGGTGCCCACGGGTTGATGTCGATCAGCCTCGCGCGGCCCAGCACCTTCCTCTCCGCCCCTCCGTTGCCGTCGTGGTCGTGGTCGTCGTCGTCGTAGCCCGCCTCGGGGATGTACACGTCAAACGCAAAGTCGCCGTCGGGGAAGGTGAAGCGCATCTTGCGGAAGAGTTCCTGGACGCGGTGGACGATCTGCGGGCGGAGCGAGTCGAGAAAGGCGTAGTAGTTGAGGTCGCGCTGCGTGATGGCCACGAGGGCACGCGACTTGACGAAGCAGCGGAATTCGAGGGAGGGGAGGGGGTTGAAGAAGGAGCGGAGGACCAGGACGGGACGGAACTCTGGGGTGTTGCTGTTGCTGTTGTTGGTGTTGGGGGGGGAGGGCGGAGTGACGGTGTCGTCGAAGGCGTGGTCGAGGTCGTGGGTTATGAAGGAGGAGGATTTGAGGAGGATGTAGACGTCGTTGGCGGAGGTGCATTTCATTGTGTTGGGGTGCCGCGAGATCCACGTGGCGTCTTTGGGGGCGGACCAGTTGAGTTTTGGGGCGGCGGCGCCGCCGAGGGAGGAAATGGCCGAGGTGATTTCGGCGTGGAGTTCGGGGAAGCGGATGTTGGGAGGCTGTCGTCGGGTCGAGGCGGGTTCTTCCTCGCCGTCGGATTCGGATTCGGAATCGGAGGCGAAGTCGACTTCGTCACGGGGTGGTGGAGGGTTGTCTGATGTTGGGAAGGACGGCTCCCAGTCGTCGTCGTCGTCGTCACCGGATGCGGCTGTATCGTCGCCGGTCTTGGTGCTGCCCTCGTCGGCGAGAATGATGCCGTCCTCGTGCATCCAGGAGACGAAGTCGGGAGTGAGGGGAATGATGCGGGAGCGGATACAGGAGGAGCGGTACCTGGGACCGTCAGTATGAGATGTACTCTCGAGCAAACTACCTTTGAGTGTTTAGCGCACTTTGGGAACCAGTAGTCGTAGGAGCAATGGAGAATGTGCGCCCTCGGGACAGGAGGGAATGGCAGTTCTCCTTCCGCACTTCCCCCCTGGGATGTCGTTGGTTCTAGGGCAGGCATGGTGCTGTGACTTTGAGCGTGTTCAGATGAAGTTCGAAATAACAGCTGCGACCGCAACTTGAATGATTTTACTGGACTGTACTTATGACGATGGAGGGGTTGTCTTATAGAATTTACATTAGGTAGTATGGTGGGGTTGAGTCATTGACAGGGGTCCCCGCAATTCTGGGGCGCTTTTCTGCCAGTCATCAACAACCCCCAGCCAGCTCACCTCCGTCACCGCCTTTCGCATCTGTCTATCATCCTCGAGAGGCAAACCCGCAGCAAACAATAACCTCCCGCCCCCTCGCATTCCCCGCCACTACCCATCCTACCCGCCCAATCGAAGAAGCGAGATGTCAGACAACGTCGGTCTCTCGACGCCCCGCGGCTCCGGCACGTCGGGGTATGTCCAGCGTAACCTGGCGCACATGCGGCCGCGCGACATGGGCGCTCCCTACCTGCCGCGCAACGACGCCGACAGCCCGCTGCACCGACCGCGCCAACCCGACAAGGGCTTGCTGGAGCACGACCGCAAGCGGGAGGTGGAGGTGAAGGTGTTTGAGTTGCGGGACAAGCTCGAGGAGGAGGAGTATGATGGTGGGGGGGGGGGGGGGGGGCCCCCCCGCGGGGCGGGGGGGGGGGGGGGGGGGGGGGGGGGG